>JAQPZY010000967.1:600000-859582 GCA_029931535.1 Margaritifera margaritifera
AATAATAAAATAAAAATAATAATACAATGATTATAATAAGAGAAAAATACCTAACTGTTATTTTTTTCTTTATCCTAATTTTGGATACTAGCGTAAATCAGCTTCATTTATATACACTCGATGCTGATTAAATATGCCTGTTCGCTTGTATATAGTTTCTGATGCTGGGTTGTATAAATATACACTAAAATCAATAAATACTTTGAAGTTAGAAATATTACAATAATTGGTTCATGCAGAATACCTGTTGTTGTAATGATCATATTACAATTGCAGATACGTTACATTTTAAAACATTTCAAACGTTTACTAGTATAAAATAGGAAGACTCTAATAAATTAAATGGAGCACTTCCTGCTGAATTATACAACAATGTACATATATTATAATTTTGGGTATGTTTATTGGCTTAGTCATGTGAAAGTCTAAAGAATTTTGAATTACATGCAACTATATAATTTGCTTGTATGAATAATGCTGAAAGTGAAAAGTAAGGAAATCTTGTGTTACCTATAAGAAAAAACGTTTGTGTGTCAATTATTACTATATATAAATAGCATACACATAAGATGCATAGATAATACACACAGGCCATGTGATATGTTTACTTAGGTAGTCTTAGTTAGAACAAGACAATATATTAGGCCGTGATTTCGAAGAAAAATAATTTTTAGAAAATCTTGCAATCCGTACTCTCTACAATAAATGGTTACTAACTTCTGTCATTATCTTTCTAAAAATTGGCGACAAGAAGCAACGGAACATTTAAAGAAACATTATTATTTTAACTGAACAACTACTAATTTTCAACAAATAAGTTACAAGTTTCTTTTTCGCTCAAAAGGTGTCAGGTGTTATATGTCTCGTCTATATTAATTATGTTAATATTGCCATGAACAAAATTTACATGTATAAGAGTCTTGTAAAATCAAATATGGAGATAAAAAGATGACTTGGCCTGAACAAGCAAAGTGTTAAGAAAGTAATTTGGCGTACATTTTATATGTTGTCTTTGCATTAGTATCTTATCATCGTCAGGTTATACATTCAAAGAAAAAATGCATGAAATTATACAAGGAAAGATTATGTATGCATTACCGTGTAAACAAGTTCCCATTCATCAGGTAATTAAAAAAAGGTGGGATACACATTATACGTATCCTACATCATCATCAACATCATCATCATCATCATCATCATCATCATCATCATCATCATCATCTTCTTCTTCTTTTGTCTTCTTCATCATCTTCTGTCGCCATTGCTTGCAGAGGATGACATCTTGAATTGGCCGTAGCGTATAAGCATGTTAGCAAGATTAGGAACACATACGCATGTAGACAGATTATATTTTAGGGGCTTATTTGTAGCCTCATACAATTGACCTAGTTATATTTTCAGGGCTTTTCAGCAATATTTCAATCATGTTCACATTGTTTGAACCTTTTGGACTGATAAGTTTTGGGGACAATTAAGCAGAACTCGTTTCAAAGATAACATATGCGGTTTGGTAGGCATATTTATATTAATATGCAAATGAACTGATTGAATTGTCATACTCTTATATCAATATTTTAAAAAAATGTTTATAAGTGTTTCAATATTGTGCACTTTGACTTTGTGTTTTGCACTGGGGAATATGTGTTTTACGAACACAGATCCAGTTATTTTTATTTTGCGTATAGTCTTATACATATATGAACAAATTAGATAGGTATCTGCAAGAGACGTTTGATACAAATTGTCAAAACTTGAGAAGCTGGCAAGACCGCCGTTATGTATTACACATACTGTAACAATAATGAAATTAGTTCAGAAGAATCAATATTTTAATTAGTGTTCTTTGCTGGAAAAAAGTATCTTTGCGCTTCCCTGTTTCGGCCTTTATCCATAAGTTGGAGCTTCTTGGCTGGTTCCCTTAGGATAAAGACTATCCCCGGGGCAAATGCCATTCTTGTATGTGCATTTGTCATGTCATGCCCATCAGTACCTAGATCGATTAATTTGCCAGGATGGCTCTGCAGGAATGTTGTGTCCTTTGGCAAGCCACTTTACTGTCATTGCCCAAGAAAACTAACGACTTTAAATGCTGTTGTGCCACTCTATTTACACAACAATATCTTTAAAAAAGTTCAAGAAAATGTCATTGCATCAGGAGGGAGAAGGATATTTATATACTTAATCTGTTTATGACACGCCTCTGTGATCCCAGTCTCTTCATTATATAGCAGTGCATTGTAAATTTTTTTTTCGTTCTAATGGAAGCAATAAAATGAAAACAAAACACCAAAACATGAAATTATAACGTTGCATGGTTTCCATCGGTTACTAGAATCAAAACGCAGTGTCGGTTCACTGACTATTTCCTGACCAAATGCAAATATTTACCGACCACCCACTGCATGTCAAAGACAAACACACGCTTCCCATTGTTAAATACATAAACAAAGTAATTGACCTTATTTCTCAAATGATTAGTCCGTACGCCAAGATCAAGTATGATAAGACCAAGCACCACTTTAATAATAATTCAGTAAATATTTGTGCTCTTTAGGAAAGCAATGTCATATGATAAGTCTATCCTTATTTTTAAAGAGTGTTATTAGTGTGCATCTTTTTAGTCGCGCAATCAACACTTGGCTTAATTGAGCAAAGCCATTTGTAAATTCAAAGTTGTGTTGTTTATTTTTTGGCTTTTTTTATATTTTTTTTTATTTTCTTTTTATGTTAGAATCCCCAATACATGAGTCAACCTTACTTAATGACTAGAATTTATTGGCGTGCATTTTTTCAGACACAATCAGCAATAGGATTTTTGATTGGGCAAAGCCCAATTTAAGTTCTTAAGTTTTGTTCAGAATCTCCAATACACGAGTCCACTTTACTTTCTGAGGTGGGCCCAGATATTAAGGGTTTTGATTTATATTAATGACTGTAGTGCTTAAAACCAGAGGTCTACTGCTGTTAAGTATACAGCCAATCTCATGTTCCTTTTATGTAACTTTCTTGTTTGAAAATCTTTGGTGTGTTAAACAAGAACTGATTTACAATTGTTTAATATGTGTAGGTTTCTACCCAATACAGATTTACTGATACAAATTGTAATTCAAATTATTTTATAATATTGCAAAGGGATGATGAAATTAGTCTGAAATCAGTAATGGATGTTTACATATACCCCTACATTCATAAAAGATAAACATAGCAATATCCCCTTAAAATGACTGTCATAAAGTTTGACAATACTGAGAAACTACTTGTTAATGGTCAAAAGGGAATGTTTAGTGATTAATAAGACGTATGATGCACAAAATGTGGATGCAGACAAGCAGAATATTTGTGATAGTTTAACCTCGAATGTTTAACGAAATATTTTGCTCAAGATCTTGAAAAGAAGAATGCAGACATATATGTTAGCAAGTTTGAACAGGAGGCAAGAGGTTCTACGATCCGTTTTTGTTTACTTATTCCTTTTCAGTTTTGGCATGCAAGGTAACCAAAGGTCTGCATAATTTGAAAGCTAGGGGTAAACAAATATTTCTGCATTGATGTTAAGTTAACAAATCGTATTGTCAGAAAGGTGTGCCTTCTATAGCATAAATGAAAGAGTATCTAAAATTGTTGAGAATACCTACATTTTACATTCATATTACAATACAACGATACATATGTTTGAACTGTGCATGCTATTTGTTTATACTATAACACTTTTAAAGGTTTCAGTTGTTACGTCAAGGGGTTAGAAATAGTAACAAAATAAAGTTTTACTCAGACAAGCTTTCACAATTTCTGAAATATAAATTTAATTTCCTAAAATATTAAAGATTTCAAACAAACAAAGTGAAAGAATTAAAAGTAACGTACAGTTTAGAAATTCCTAAATAATCCTAAATGTCCTATTGAATTTTGATAATCCGGAAATTTCCAATGGTTATCCAAATGAAATCAATAAAGTGCTTATATGCCACAAGAAACACAGTTTTAAATCCAAATGTTTTTAATCCCAGGTAAACTCCTGTGAATAAAGAATTTTTTTAAGTTCCTTGAAGAATAGTACTTTAATCCAAAATGTACTATGTAGATAATAGATTTTCACCAACTGATTTTACAAACAACAATAATCTTCCTCAATAACCTTATTATTCTGGAGAACTGCAAAGAATGCTCATTCAGTGGTCATATTGTAATTATGTAGTCTCTATCGGCGTAAAAGATAATTTAAAATTATAATACTACGACTTAGAAAGAGTTCTGTCAACAACCTTCTTTAACCAATCAGAAAATAGGTCGTGCACGTTACTGCTTGTAGTGCTTTGCACTACAATTAGAAGACCTTATTTCAAATCAACAAGAGGTTTACATAGGATTCAAAATCATACAAATCTGCACGCGCAACCATGTGATTCACCATTGTGGGTTAAGCTGACCGACAAAGTATTGATTTTCCCAGGACATAGCATGACTCATGTAAACATGTTGAAGTGCATTGTACTTTACAAATAGCGTAGGTTAAACTAGGAAATTATAATACAATGATTATAAACCCAAATGAAAACTATTATACTTTGAAGATAATACATAATGCAGTAACACAGTCTAGACTGAATTAACTGAGTCTAAGAATTCAATGAAGAAAAATTATTTTTGTTATGCAAGTTTTATATAGAACATACTTAATTTTTAATATAGATTTAGTTGCTGCTTCTCAACTTCTATTAACCTTACACCTTTAAAATAAATAGCTTTCACTTTGAGCTTTTGTATTCAAATTTAGTGTCAAAAGCAGATTATTTAGTTTTAGAATTTTTTTCTACTGTCATATTACATAAATTCTTCATTATTTTAAGTATTGTAGTTTCAAACAAAAAGCATGATACTCAAGCAGCAAGGCAAAATTCTGCGGAAAGAAAGTCACATACATTTCTCTGGTTTTCAAATCAAAAGCTTAAAATCTATCTGACTTGCAGCAATCAAATAGCACAAATTAATTTCAAAATTACCTGATTTAGTGCTAAAACTCTGCCTCATTTTTCACAAAGATATAAAACACCAAAAAAATATATATGGCACAATCGTTATTATTTTAGTAATAATTGCATGCACAAGTAAGTAAATCATTTCACAATAGCATAACAATATAATAGTATTAATTGAAAAGTTACCAAACATAAAGATACATTTAATTTTTTTTAATTATTTCTAGATCATTCGCCACATGAACAATTTTAAGACCTACTCGTGTTTTCATATGCTTTAAATGTCATGTTTTTTCTTCAAAAACCCAGACAAAAGAGGCAGAGTCAACGGCAAACATGTTCAGGCACATGCTGGCACATAGCCGGATTACCCTGTTTGTAAAATTGACTCATTGCAAGTCGATAAGCATTCAATAGAAGACATGTTTGTATTCAATGATTCTGAATGCCCCTGAGTATCTGAAAGTGGTCATTTTATTGGATCTTTATACCTGGGATTTCTTTGCAAAACTCAAGGACGAGAAGGAAGAGTTCAAAGATCTTAATGCATGCAGTTAGGGTCTAAACTCAACAGAACGTTTTCCTGATTGCAACAAAGAAAGGAATCTTTAACTTACAGTTTTTAATTTATTTTGTTTTCTTCCATCTTTAAATATATCCCGACCTTAATAATAGAGAAAGGAGTCAAGAGAGGAAAATGATATTTTAAGTTTTAAAATATTTTATAACTGTGACTTTTTGTCCAATTAAGCCGAGATTTAAAATGTTTGAACTATGTTAGTTTAAATACGAATGAAGAGAAACAATGTGTTTTTAATATTTTTGCTGTATTTCATATTCACTAAGCTTGCACAAATTAAATATTAAATAACTCATAATGTCTAGAATTGAAATCAAGTATACCGTGAAGTGACTGGCATCTGTATCTATATATGGTATGTCTAAACAGTTGCTTGAAAAAGTCAAACGTAATATCCCTTTCTGCATAGCATCTACTAGGTCATATGTTGGTCATACAATTAACAAATGCGGGTAGAGATGTGAATGCATCCATGTGAAATATGTTTACTAAACTTTGTAGATATGAATTTGAATGTGCAATACATGCGATGTAATTAATATATGTATATCTATATTGTCATATGATATTATCCTACACGAAAATGGTTTGTCATTGACATTGGTGGACGCCATATATCTAAAATGTGATGCTGAGCATGTCAAAATTAGTTTCCCATTTATTTGGTCTCCTTTACTTGACATTATATAACTATTTTTCATTGTCAGTTTATCTATCAATTATTTATAAAGCTTACACTTTACCCTCTATGTACTATCATGCACGAAGTGCTACACATGCAAGAATTAATTCAATTTTATATGATTTGCAAGGACAAATCCAATGTCTTGATAAAGCAAACTCAACTTATTAATATGCTAAGTGCACGTTTAATCAAAATCAATTTCCATGTAATAATTGTGTATACATGAAGGAAACGCGCGGACATAAACAAAGTCAATATGGCCATATATATATATATATATATATATATATATATATATATATATATATATATATGATAATTATGTAGACGTTCATTGTATTTATATGTCTACTTATAGTTATCACCGTCACTTAGGTAGACATATATGATTTGTCATCATAATGCTAAATCACCCTGTTAACTTATTACATAAGGGACGTAGAAAACACGTATTTCAAAGAAATTGGCGACATGTTTAGATTACGGTCGTATACATTAACATCCTTGAAGAATAAAATGGGTGCAATTGAAAATAATGACACAGTTCATACTGCTTTGCAGAAAATAATGCTAAAAATTTCAAATCGAATTATGAATATAAAGATACATTTTAGGCAACTTGATTCATTCTTATTGTTTGTATATCATTAATAAGACACTTGACTGAGTCGTTTTAAAACATTAAAGACAGTTCCTATGAATTCAAGCGTGACTTTTATAGTTTTTGAAACATCCTGGATGAGTTTTTGGCGGTAAGAAGCAAATATTGGTTCACCCTGTAATTACTGTCGCGGTGTGTTGGTTACCTGTTTTATGACAAAAAGAAACAGATTACTGTTTTGAATGAAGATGTACAAAGGTTAACAAAACAACTGTCAGGGATTCGTGACTGAGGTCTAAACATATTTCTTTCCACAAATAAAATCGACCACTCTTTGACGGCAGATTATTTTACAACGTCAGGTGCGACGATTCGTGTAGTTAGAAATTTCGTACTACTTCAATGACTTCTTTTCCATTCATACCATTTCTTGTTTGAAAGTGAATGGAAATGTTAGTGTAAACATCACTAGGAAATTATTAAAATGTAAGAAAGACAAGATTAGCTTTTTGTTAATGAGTTATTAGATAATGTAATGCTCGTTTATGATAAGCAAAGCGAAATTATAAGCATTGAAGTTGTTGAATATCATCCCGAACGGTAATAAATGGATATAGTTGTAAAACCAGTACGACGCAAACACATTGTTTACTCTTAGTATCAAATAAATCTTGTGATATAGATATGTTGTGGCTCTGTTTAAAAAAACTAATATAAAAAATAAGAAGCAAACTCGCGTCTAATTTCAAAATCAAGCAGAAAAAGCATATTAGATTTCCCTAAAGGTAATCAGTGCATATTGGTTTCTCCTCAATGACGTTATATTTTTGGAAAAAAAGTCGGCTTATTGTATCTGGAATGCAAATTTAACATTTTCGAAATACGAGTAACATTCAATATTTTAAATTTGGTTTGATTGCAAAAATAACTGGCGTTGTACGACATGGTGGAAATGTGCATCTATGTCAATATTTGCATGCTTATATCCATATATAGAGTTATTATCACTCCTTTAGCTGAGAATAAACTTGTCCTTTGTTTCCGCAACAATCCCCACTCAAACCAAGCGTAAGAATTGCAGTGCAATACAATAATTTATTAAAGTCGGGAATAGATGTCATTTAAAAACAGTAGCTACAGTGTTACTTAACTTCACAAAAGATCTTGTCAGAAACGGAATACACTCTCTACAGGGTTATGCTACATGTGTCTATCCCAAACAATGTTAAGCTATTCAATAATTAGTAATACAGTTAAGTCAAGCAGGAATTGAATTACTTACAGCAAAATGTATATCCATCCATGTGTTTATCTATAATCTATATATACGTTCATAAACACATACATATATTCCATATATATATATATATATATATATATATATATATATATATATATATATATATATATAACAAAAGTATATACACGAACACGGTGTTCAATGTGCTAAGATGCTATCCATGTTTCCATGCTTAGATCGACATGTACATATTGACTTAATTCTGAAACACACATGTGGAATAAACATAGCAGAGTAAATTAATACCCCCTAAACATTATAAGGAATCTTTATGTCCATTGTTTTCATTTTTTTATAATTATAAATTGATTTCATTTTAATTTATGAATGTTTTCTTATGTACAAGGATATATTCTCGCTATTCGATTATGGTAATGACGTCACATTGCTACTATATAGGCATCTTCCATTGCAGATGGTTCCGGGTGTAAAAACTAATGGCCCATCGCAATGCTCTTCCCAGGGTCTGTATGGCGGGCGACTGTCACAGTTAATGAAGAATGTTCCACCTAGTGGATGGGGCAGGAAACATCCCATTTCATCGAATACAGAACCTTCACAAAAGTTACCTGATTATAGAACAGGATGTGGTAATACATTGTATTTGAACAACTTTTTAAAGTACATTTTATAAATCCACGTGTCATTAAAGCTAAGAAATAGTCATGTTATTACGATCAATTTTTGATGTTTACCATACGTAAATTTAAATATGTGTGCTAAATTTTAGTGCAATAAATCGAGGCTCGGATTATATCGAGCTACTGTGAAGATGATTTTTTAATTTTGTTTTTTGGGTGATGCTATTAATTTACGCTTGTTCCTTTGGTAGTGGTGCAATCATTATTTTCCGATCATTATTCTCAGTTTCATTTTGTTTATGGTGCAGGTTGCTATTTTAAGCTAGAGTTCTGAGCGATTTAGTAGTGTATTCAATTTAAGGCATATACCAGACTACTCGAAGTGGGTTAGCTCCCTTTGATTTGTCGATACCACTCCACTACTACAAAGCGCTAATTCTTGTGTTAAAATGCCACCCACCAAACACCGTATGATTTCATAATTATTTTGCGTCACTCTTAAGTTAGATTTTATTTGTTGCGCCGTCTTCTCTTGAATGGTATTAAGGCATAAAGAAAAATTTTTTGTAATATATAGGATCCAAAACCTAGGGAATTATTTAATTGCAGAGATAGAAGACAAGGACTACGTTGTTAGAAGGTACTACGCGAGCAGATGTCACAGTATACCAATGATATCACAGTCAAGGGCATCTGCACTGAGTTACTTAGTCTCGTTCTTGTTTCGCTTGTATTTTTCATTGGATTTCAGTCAGTGATAACGTATATACGGTAGAACCCAGTTAAAGTGCTGGCGTTCTACTGCATCGGGACTGTGGACCAAGGTTGAGATGACGGAGGGGACAAAAAGAGCATGGGGACAGCGAAATAATCTGCAATAGTATGAGCTGTCAGGAGCGTGCGCACATCCATCAGTTCCTTACTCATTAATCACTAAAACAATCACACACACGGTTTTTAAAAAGATGTAGTGAAACAAACCTAATATAATAACAATAACAGCGAAGTATTGTGTATGGGTAATCGAAAAAGTTATCAAGGTGGTGATGCAGAGATTTTCCTATCAGAGCTCACGATATAGGCGAGTGCATTTTCATTTTTCATCTTTGCCGATACTTTGCAACCTTCTACATAGAAGACAGCGATAAGCATTTGGCATTTAAATTATGAATGTAGAAATAGTTCAAATCAGCTATGTTGTGATATAATAATTAATAAAGTCAGTTGGGATAACAATATCTGATAATACCAGTATTGACTACGGTAAACAACAACAGCAAAAAAAGAAAACAAAAAACTCACTTGGGATAACAAATATTGTCATGTCTTTTCTAAACTTGCTCACTGTTCCATTACGGTTCGTATAGTTGTATCCACAGTAGAAGTGTGTACCATTGAGACTACTTGATATATTAAACTCAGTCCATTTCAGGAAACATGTGTAACTATCGTTGATATTATCATTCTTCAAGCTCAAATTTCTGCATTCAAAGGTCGTGTTGCGGTCAGGGAGGGAAAGATGAATCTCATGTTTCATGCAACCCATGTGTTCTACACTGCAAGTCAAGGATAGGTTGAAACCTTCGGCAAATCCACCTTTTATGCCGTTTCCTTGTATAATTTTTGGCATATTCAGAGATGCAGGCTCTGAAATTATATTGAATTCACTAATGTGTTTATTTAGATCAGGGTATGCACACTTTCAACGGGTTATAAAATTCATACATATTTTACGTTTTTACTTTAACCGCCAATATTCAGCCATGTTTGATCTTAAGTTCTTATTTTTAAATATTTTAAATTTATTATTATTAGCGTATATATATTAACCCATTGCTACAAAATTTCATGTATATTGGAAACTCTGATAACCGTTATGGAGTCAGACTTGCATGAACTCAGTCTTTAATAAAGAATAAGCGATGCTTTGTTGCTGAACATTCTTGTATAGCAGAATTTTATAACTGTTCTTTGAAATAGTTACTCTCATGTTAATATCTCTAATAGGTGATTGATAAATAAATATATACCTTCTATGTATACCGTTATATTACGCTGAATGCTTCCATTTTCAATGCTAGCTTCGACCCGATAGTAACCTGCGTCAATGCACTGTACTCGTGACCATTGGAATAAGACGTTTATCATTCCAGCATCCAGGCTTGTTGTGAGCGTCAAAAAATCTTTGAATTTTGTTTCCATGGATTCCCGTTGACGTAAGTTCAACAAAGCTGACTTAAAAACGTTAAAACCTTCCTGTGTTATGCTGATATTGGCCATATCTTTAGTTTCACCAATGCAAATATTACAAGATTTTCTGCTATTGCCCGTCAAATTTATATCCCACATTGCCGGACAGGACTCTAGAAATCCTGAGAGAAATGACAAATATTTTCTTAATCATCTTTTTCGTCGATTGAGTATTTAAGGACGCAAAATTTTGTTGATTATTAAAAAGTTCAATAAGATTATGCAAGCGAAAGGATATAATTATGTTACTTTGCATATTTGTATCAATATGAGCATACATGCAGATGTTATATGAAACATGTTGAGATGAGCTTGCCATTAATTTCAGATAACCTAGTGTAAGACTGTTATATATATATATATATATATATATATATATATATATATATATATTCAAGTTCACACAACAAAATGATCAAAAATGGTATCAACTGGGTCTTTCATTTACGATGTTCACAGAAAACTCATAATTGCACGTGGTTTACAAAACCATTTAAGTTGGACCAAAGTCAAATGAAACGCATAATCTCTACAAGCAAAATAAAAAGGTAGATATATGTTATTGTTAATACAGTCATCTTCGTAAAGATGTAATTTTACCTAATTACTTTCCAATTAAAATATGATAAACGCTTACTAATATTTAAGAGACAAAGGCATCATAATATAGGTTCATCGTTCTGTTTTTTTAAAGAAATTGCAGGAATACCCACCATTTACAATGATATTTATTGTCAGGTTCTGTACCATATGTTCCAAGTAAAGTGAGACACCGTATATTCCACCGTCGGAACAATATACACATCGGTTCACAAGGCTTAAGTAGATAATACCAAAAGAGAAATTCATCATGGACACAATTCTCTCTTCCTGTACGTTTTTGAAGGATCCGGGAGTTAAAACAATAGGGTCATTGTTGAATGAAACAGGAGCATGACTGCCGTTGACCTCGCGGTACCAAGTCACCGTCGGCAATGCACTACCAACACATGCAGAGCAACTTACCAGCTGAGTCGCATTCCATCTAAACATAGCTATTTGGGGACATGTTGCGGTCGCTGCTATAATTAGAATGGTATCAAACCGTGAATGTAATTATTTTAGTAAGTTTACATTTGAATTTATTATATGCAGTAGGAGTAGTAGTAGTAGTAGTAGTGGTAGTAATGGAAGTAGAAGTATTAGTAATAATAATAATAATAACAACAACAACGACACCTATAACGAATCAAATGGTTCATCATCGCAAATCCAGAAGCATTTCATATTCTTAGACCATAGCCCTTTGCACTCTTCCACCCCCCGACAGTGACTCAGGGGTCAGAATGCAAAATCTGTCAAATATATAATGTGTCTTTTTGCTATAAGAACTTTGGTCAGAACATATTTGAAATGTCAATATAATTTTAATTTGTGTACATTTGACATTTGACTATCCTAAGGACTCTAGGAGCAGGAGCAAGTAATGACCTACGTTCTTGCAGGTGGTTACCACCGGGCAACACTAAAGCTACTTGCTTGGTTCACCATGTAAAATCCTCAGGTTTGGTATTACATGTTTTCAGCCGTAACTCCACTTGACTTCAGGTGCAGCTCCTTTTGACCGTGACCCAGGTGTCGTAACCCCAAACCCGTTGCATATATAATGTCTTCTAATGTGTGTATACAACTTGGTCGACAACAGTTTAAAAACTATTTTTAAAATGTCAATGTAATTGTAATTTTGAGCTCCAAACATTTACCTCTCTTCCAGGCACTTAAAGGACATGTACACAAGTTAGACCCCGCCCCCGCAAATGTTCTCCACATGGGCAACCTGTGTACTTAGTTTGGTTAATTTTCCAATCAGCGATTTAGGATAGAAGAGGTTACGGACGGACGGACTAACGGACATACGAAGTGTATCACAATATCCCAGACGCTTTTTAAAACAGCTGGTGAATACTACTACTACTACTACTACTAATAATAATAATAATAATAATAATAATAATAATAATAATAACTGTTCCAATGTGGTGTGACCTCATAGCTGGTAGACCGGTGGCAACAGAGTTTCTGATGATCCCTCTAGGCGATTTCATTGGGGGTACATAACCCCTAGCAGGTCTAAACATGATGATAAGGCTGAAGGAGGAGGAAAATCGTGTGAACTGCACGACACCACACACCATATAATATGGAATATACAAAGAAAAAAGAATCATGAAGCATTGCTTGTCACGCGGACTACCAAGTAGCGCGTACCCTGGTGGGCAACCCAACCAGGGTCGAAAAATGTGATACTGGAAGAAACTCTACTCCCCCTGAGGCACCAGATGACTCCCTCGTCGAGCATTCTTATCATCGAGGCAATCTAAGCGCTTCAATACCAAATGAACCAAATGACAAAAAGGCGAAAAGACAGATATGGAGAAGAGAGAAGTATAACTCTGTCAAGAGAGCCTACTACCAAGCATCACTAAGCCCAGAAAGTAACAGCAACACTAGAGATGTCTACAAAATTTGGCGAATGTCTAATATCAACAATAAATCTTATATGGATGAAGAAAAAACTTGCCAACGTAAGAAGAGACATAATCAGAAATAAGCGACTCTCCCAAGCGGAACTGGAAGTCATAAAGAATGAAGTCAAAATCTCATAAATGAATCGGATCAAGTAAGCAACACAGATGAAGACCATACAGACAATCGAACAACTGCTTCAACTGCAGAAGTAGTGCCAGAAAATAAACCAAGCAAGCCAACAAAATCACAATGAGATTAAACTGAAAATCAAACTGCAGAAGACAACGATTTGATACAAAACTATTTGATACAAAACTATCGATCACAGTTATTGAAAATAAAATACAAAATAATGTGCAAATGGTTAGAAATGATACATTTGAAAATTAAGGAAGATCTCATCTACAAAATATAAAAATGACAGGAAAACCAATCAACAGCTAAGAATAGGAAATCAAATTATGAATGAAATAAACACGGCAAATGAGATGAAAGACATCACTGATGTAAATAATCTTATGTCTAAATCAGGGAGCAAGATATAAAAGAATCTAACAAGAAGAAAAAGGAAAGAATCAGAATGTAAGATGCAAATAAAAAGAATACAATAAACCCAGTGAAATAGCAATGTTCACCGAAATGGAGAATCCAAACTAAGAGTGCACAACAGAAAAAGAGAGAATGTTCAAAAGACACAAAATAAAGTCAGCATCAGACTTAAAGACCAAGAAAGAAGAACTAAATCAACAGGTTTCACCTAAACCCCAAAGATTTGAAAAATGCAGTATATAATTCAAACACGACAAACAATTTCAAGAGGACGCCAAACAATTTTATCGAGAACTAGGAAAGAAGAAACATGCTGCACTTTTGGCTACAAAATCTAACATCAACCCATGATGAAATCTGTAAAGAGAACAATGTCCTAATGAGCCATTCAGAAAGAACACCACAATGGCTTACCTTTGGAATCTAATACCTCTGACCAAAGAATGAAAACACAGAACAAGCAAAGAATTACCGACACATAACCTGCCTCTCAACAACCTACAAACTAATAACTGCCATAGTTGCCGACGGAATGTACACATACCTTGAACAAAATAATCTTTTACCTCCAGAGCATGAAGGATGCCGCAGAGGATCATACGGCTGTAAAGACCATCTTCTGATAAACAAGATGACATTGGAGTATATGAGCTCAAAAAGACAAAACCTAAGCACAGCATCTATAGAACACCAGAAAGCCTTTGGAAGTCTTTTACACTTCTGAAACCTCGAAAGTCTAAAGATATATAAGCTAGCACCAACACTAAGAAAATTCATGAAGACAACAATGGAAATGTTTACAACTCAACTTATTCTTAATCATGCTGAAGTAGTCAGTAGTGACTATAATAGGATAAAAAGTGGAATATTTAAGGGAGACACATTCTCAGCCCTTATATTTTGCCTTACCATTAGCCCATTAGGCACCCAATTGAATGAACCAGAATGTGGTTCCAAGTGTACAAGAAGACCATTTCCAACCTCATATACATGGATGACTTGAAACATGTTGCCGAAAATTATGACTAGCTTGAAACTCTTCTCCACACTGTCAAAATTCAGCACGGATATCAGAATTTAATTTGGTATTGAAAAATGTGCAAAGGCAACATTCAAACGAGGAAAACTAACAGAATCACACAACATCAAACTTGACACAAACATAATTGTCAGAGACCTTGAACATGAAGAACTATACAAGTATTTAGGAAACACGAAGGAACTGAAATCCACAATGAATCCATGAAAGCATCCATAAGAAAGGAATACTACAGGTGGGCAAGACATATCCTAGGAAGTGAACTTAATGCTGCAAATAAGAGCACAGCTATCTATAAACTCGCTGTCCCTGTACTGACATATAGTTTCAACGTCATAAATTGGACAATGCCAGAACAAGAAAAATTGCACCGAAAAACAAGCAAACTATTAACGATGTACCACGTGCACCATCCCAAAACTGACGTACTTATACTGTACATCACGAGGCGACAAGGAGGAAAGGACCTGATACAAACTGGAAATACTTACAAAGCAGCAACAATTGCTCTCCACCATGAAAAAGATGATGAATTCCTCCAAGCTTTCTTCAAACATGATCTGGGCAAAAGGAAGTTTTCAGCCCCAAAAGAAGCCGAAAAATTCCGGAGCAATTTCAATGTAAAGTCAGACGAAGAACATGCCTTATTTTGTGATATAAAAAGCAAGAAAATACAAACAAAAAGTGAATGAAACATTACAGCAAAGACTGGAGAATGAATGGGAAGAAAAACTGATTCACGGTGATTACTCTGAGAAACTGAAAATAGCCGATACATTCAAAGACAAATCAAAACAATGTCTAAACAGCAGTGGGCTAAAAGCTGAAACAGAGTTTATAATAACAGCCCAAGGTCAAAGTTGGTGTCGCTCTTTTTAAAGGAGAATGCTCAAGGATGGTACCACTCCACTGTGCCGTCTGTGCAACAAATGCGAAGAAAGTATTGAACATATAACCTCAGTTTGCCTTATACTCACAACAAAATAGTACATAGAAAGCCTACATCCACTGGAAGATATGCAGTCACTTCGACCTATCTGTACCACTAAGATGGTACAAGCATAAACCAGAAACCGCAACCGAGAATGAAAAAGCAACCATACTCTGGGACTTGGCAATACACACAGAACGCGAAAACAAAGCAAAAAGACCGGACCTAATAGTAAAAAACAAAACTGAAAGAAATTGCTGCAGTATTAACATATCAGTATCTGCAGACAGACATATGTCAATACAGGAAATGGATAAGATATTAAAATACAAAGATCTTGAAATTGAAATCAAGAGAACGCTAAACATCAAAGAAACAATCAACATCCCAGTAATCATCGGTGATCTCGGACTGACAAAGACAGGAATGGAGAACAACATTAAAAAGATCCCTGGAAAAGTCAATGTTGAGGAAATCCAAAAGACAGTGATTCCTCACACATCACATATGTTAAGAAGAGCTCAGTACATCAATCAATTTGATATCCATAGGTTGACGGCATCATGTTGGATCAAAATTGATAACACTAAGCTAAAGGATCATATGATAATAATAATAATAATAATAATAATAATAATAATAATAATAATAATAATAATAATAATAATAATACAAAGAAGCACAATAATACAAAAATGATGATTACGATGATGATGATGATAATGATGATGATTATTATTATTATTATTCCGGAAAATAACTACAAGATGGTAAAGTCATTTTCACTGGTCTTCTCCCCTAAGGTTACGATTTTCACTCTATAATTGAAACAATCCAAGGCCATGATATATGAGCTTGATTATATATTTTGGTTGATATTATCAGAATAAATCTGCTTTTAGTCATGATAAAATTAGTATAATTAAGAATGGGAGATCATAAGCAAGATTTGTTTTGGCCATGGATGTATAAATTAACTTTTCTCTCTTTTAGGTTAGAAATATATACATGAACTATTCTATCAGCTAGGCTGCAATTACCAGTTACTTCTACTTCGACGTAAAGAAACAGTGCACCGGATACATTGATGGCGATATATCCGTGGTCATGGCAATGCGTGCTCTGAATCTTAATTGTAATGGTAATCGACCCATCAGATCCTAAAACCATGGCGGATATTCTTCCCGATTCGATTTTCTCATTGTCCCATCTACTTATGTTGCTCACTTCTACAAGCCTTTCGTCTTGATTTCTGACCCTTGTTCGGTGTAGGTCCACAGCAAGGCTGGTGTAGTTGGAGAGAGTCGGGAAAATGCAGCTGATTGTATAATTTCCGCCCACCGATAAGTTGTATTTCAAAGGACAATCAAAACTACAAACAAAAATAAATATATTATATAACAGTAATCTAAATGTATCTCAAGTTCTACAAATATTTTCGTGCAAGTAAAGTAAATATTCCTACGTTCTTAAGACGTGTTCTTACAAGCAAACACAGATGGGTATACAGACATTGAGAAACTCAAAGACAAAAATTGCAAGACATTGGCAAATAGATTTATGGACAGAATTTTTTTTAAATATATGAGCCGTTGCATACCTTAAGTGACATCGAGTCCTGACGTTATTATTTTGAAGAAACTCCTGTTTTATAACGTCATCAGATTCTAACTTCATCATGTATTGTCGACTGTTTACTTCTGTGATTCAATTATGGATTCGATATTCCAATACCCTAAAACTTGGGTCCAGTGATAAGTGCGGAAAACCTGCATTCTTAATACTGCAAAGTTCACCCTCAAAGGTTTAGGAAGGGTGGGGAGACGGAGTGAGGAAATGATATTAAGGCGAGCTACGCATTGAGTAAGCCCTGCTGCTCCAAATCTCTTCGAGTTCGCCACGGAAGGCAAAAAGCCGGTTGCCCACCAGCAGCTGTTAGATATTTGCGACTGAGTGCATTAGAATTATACAAATGTTCATTTAACAAAACTTCCATTTAAAGAAAACGCGCCCGCAGGTATATTCCCAAAAATGCCACTGGTACAAGAACTTTCTGAACAGGCTGAGTCTGATATTGCTAACATCCTTATTAGTATAGGGTTCGTTGGATTATCATATTTAAGGACAGAGGGCATGTCGTAAATGGGATGAACTTAAAGAGCAAAGGGTCGACAAACTCGGTATTAAACTAGGAGCGGCAGAGTAGAAGAAAGACGAAAAAGAAGAACAGATACTCACTATTGCCCAGATAAAAGAAATGAAGCATAAAATATGCTAGGAAATATGGAAAATAGATAGCTTATGTGCATAGCACTTGACTCAAAAACAAAACAGTATTCTTACTTATTCTTTGCTATCAGTAACTTGAATACCAATTGTAAGATTATGATTAGCGAACCGAAAATAAATTCAACCATTGGCTTTGTGAGCTATGCAAAATTATTAAATACGCCATTAGCCGATATATTCCCGAGTGCGTCTCTCTTCTAAAGGAAAGTGCTTGTGTTGCCGAGGTAGAAAAAAGTTTGCAAGATGCTCACGGTCAGATTGCTGCTGACCGAGCAAGAAAGAAAAATTAAAATCGTATGCCGCCGGTTTATAGAGAGAGATAGTTGATATGCATGCAACAAGAAGTTGAGGCGCGAGATCATTTTAACTGAATTGCACATGGAGCTCAACTAGCAGAAGAGAAAATGGACCTGAACCAGGCCAAACCAGAAGAGTGCAGTGGGAAAAGATCGTTGAGGGAAGAGAGGGCTGCTAAAACAGACCAGAGTGCTACAAGAAACCGACGAGGACCTTTTACACATTCGCGACAGTCGAAATCAAGACAACTGCAGGAACTACAGGATCCGAGACAAAACACCGGCCGGCGCTAGGCGTGAAACAATTATCAAAAAACGCATTAAAATGTGATTATTTAGAGAAGACACCTATTTGAAGATATGGCGCCCGCTTGTATATAAACCATAACATGTAACATGGGCTACAATCATGTATAGCGCAAACGGGTAGACGATCCGCCATGCCCGAAGAGTCGTGTTTAGGGAGTTTAGGGCCGTATTAACCGCCTTGTGGCAGACTGTGCAGAGGATCGAGCAACTCTTGAAGTAGAAGTACCTGCTTTGGATAAACTTTCTCCGTGAGCACGGTGAAGAAGACTAGGTAAGGGAGGATACGTTTGATCTTGAGCGGAATGAAAGTCCCCATGCTGTATCTCTTTTAAAGACAACTCGTGCTGGATCCCTTGCTGGTGTTCACGGCCCTACTTTAATAACACATAACTGATTGCCGCCGTTGTCTATGCTTTTATCGTGTAAAGACGCTGACCCGACCACGTTAGCCCCACTACGGTACGAGGACCTTAACTGTGTGCCGCAGCGTGTGGTTGTGCATTTGGAGAGCGCCAAAAGGAGACGATGCAAAGTGGTTGCAGAGTGTGAAAAAAAATGTTCACGAGAGAGAGATGCAAGAGTAGACTACATTGCTTACTGGAAATAATTTCCAATCGTCGAATTATTCTAAAAGAGAGCGGGCGAGGACATTTACAACAGTGGCAATTATCATGCAAGTGGTTTGCAAAAAATACGTCATCGTTAACAGTCACGTCGGACCTAAGGTCCTCCAGTTTCGGACAGTAGGCAGGTCAGTATCTGAAAGGGTGATATTTAGAAAGCCATTCAAGAAGTCACTCCAGCTGAGTCAGAGGTTGTTTGCTAAGAAACAAAGTGAACTATTAATTAGTTTGTGGTGGCGGGAGGTCTTACATACCGCACTCAGGAACCGCACAAGGATATCGCATAAGCCTGCTCTTCTTTCAGCAGCGTAATTCCCGGAAATGGTTCTCAGTGAGAACTGTGTGGCCGCTGTAATATCCAAGCAACACAACTGCTGGAAGCCCACTCTATGAAGGATACCACGTTGATGACGTCGTTAACATTGACACATTGGCACCCCAAAAGCGAGTTGACTCGGGTATCCACCAAACGACCTCTGCCAAAGGAAAACCTAATGGGTTTTGCACAAGTCAAGAACACTTTCCAATGCTTGTCACCCTATAATTCCAGCCTCATTTAGCAGGCACTTTCAGGAGCAAAGCAGGCCGCTAGTCCTCCTCCTTAGGCATATGCTATATTGTCAAATCTTGACCAGACTCACAGTAACCAACGCCATTGTTGCATATGAAAACAGAACGAAGTCTGTCTCCCTGACAACAGAGACAAGGGATGCTCAATCATTTACAACATCACTCAGGACTCAAAGGCTGGATACACTGGGAACTTTAGCTGCAGATCTGCATAAAGGGGGCTCAAAGCATAGGGTCGCATTTCACTGGATCGAAGCAGCTGTGGAACTTGGCAGCCCACTGGGTAACTGAGCAGACGTATTTAGGATCACACTTCCCTCCTCGGTAGCTTGATGAAGGGGCTACAAAAGGTGTCCTAAACATTGACTGAGTAACCCTGGTCAGCATATCTGATAGGGATCCCACCCTAGCGGTCAACATTCTTACAAGAAGACAAAGATTACGCTATTCATCATCGGTGCCTGGAATGGGTGCACATTAATTGACCGTACATGAGCAGATAGACCAGAGAAAAGAACAGTTCTAGTTAGTAGAGAACTTGTTAGATTCAACTTCCAGATAGAGGCTCTGGGTAAAACGCGCCTAGCTGAGGAAGGACCACTCTCGGACGTAGGAGTCTGCTACACGTTCTTCTAGAGTGGTCAAAGTAGAGAAGGGCGACATGAAGTTGGTGTTAGCTTTGCAAAAACAACTAGTCAGTAAGCTCATCTCCCAAAGGGCGCGAATGACATATTAATGTAAATGAGACTCCCACTGTCGGGACAAACATGCAAATATCGTCAGCTCCTATGCACCCAACATGACCAACCCAGATGAGATCAAGAGCACATTTAATGAAGACCTGGAGTCTCTTATCGCAGAAGTACCAAAAGTAGACAAGCTCATCGTCCTTGATGACACAGTGCTATTGTTGGTACAGATCAACAGATCAACAGACATGACGAGGCATCATCGACACAAATGGCTTTGGCAAATGCACGAACAGCGGTCCTTAGCTTGCCAAACCACAACAAAACGTCATGGCTGCACCCGCGCAACACGCACAAACATCTCATTGACTACGTCATCGTCAGGAGATGCCCGGGAGACGAAGGCCGCGAGAAGTGCAGGACGCTGGACTGACCGTAGGCTTATCGTCTCCAAGCTCAATATCCAGATTCAGCCTAGCAGACGACACAATACAAAAAAAACGCCCAAAAAGCTCATTGTTTCTAAACTGAAACAGGAGAAAGTGAAACGGGCTTTTGTTGAAGAACTGTGCAGCCAACTAGATACATTTCATGCGAACTCTGAGAACGTCGGCTGCATCCAAAAATCTTGGTCCCACCACACGAAAACATAAATATTGGTTTGATGAGAATAACGCTACTCTACGGAGACTACTGAACGAGAAACATTATCTCAAAGAGGCCTGTTTAGAAGAGAGCACTGCATCATGTAAGAAGAGAATCTTCAAAAACATCAATAGGACTGTCCAATACAAACTCATAGAGTTGTAACACTCATGACTGAGCAACAAGGCAGATGAGATTTAGTCCTACGCAGACAGGAATGAGATGAAGAAGTTATATGATGCTTTGAAGACGTTATAAGGGCCAGAGTCATCAGGAATATATCCAACACTGAGTGTTGATGGCACCACACTGCTCACTGACAAATAAAAGATACTACAAATATAGGCATAGCACTTGAATTGCATCCTCAATCAAAAATCATATATCACTGAGGAGGCAATTGAACGACTGTCCCAAGTGGAAATCAACATATCGCTTGCTGACCCTCCAACCGTGATTGAAACTGAGAGAGCAATTGGCCTGCTGTTAAATGCAAAGCACCTGAAGCAGATGCTGAACCGGCAGAAGCCTACAAAACCAGATGTGAACTCAAGGAACTATACCCAAAGAGTACAAAGATGCATCCATCGTCGACTTGAACAAGCGGAAGGCAACATATACCGGACTGATGGCAAGTTCTTCAATCTGAGGGATCTAAGGGCCAAGAAAAAATTACAGGAAGTGACTGTTCGTGATCTCTTGTTTGCTGACGACTGTTCAGTTAATGCCAAATCTGATTTTGACAAGCAGTAAAGTCTGTGCCATTTCTCTTTAGCTTGTGACTATTTCGGTCTCACAATCAGTATCGAGAAGACAGAGATGATGCGCGAACCTGCACCTGGAAAGCATTAGGTAGAGCCTACCATCATAGTAAATGGCCAAACCCTCCAGACAGTGGATAAGTTCACCTACATCAGAAGAAAGTGTCACATTCAGTCAACATCTATAATGAAACCAACGCTAGATTTACCAAAGCTAGAGTAGCAGACTTCTCGCAAATGTGTGGTAGCACAGATGCATCAGTCTGCAAACAAACCTAAAGGTCTACAAAGTCATTGTGTTGCCGACACTGCTGTATGTATGTGAAACCTTTTCGGTATACAGACGCCACGCCAAAAAGCTGAACCATTTTTTTTCATATGGGCTGCCTGAGAAAACTTATTAGGATAAGATGGAAGGACAAGTTCCGTTACACTGAGTTTCTAACACGCGCATTCATTCCAAGCATCCACACTTTGCTGACGAAATCACAATTGAGATGGGCAGGTCACGTCTCCAGGATATCAGGCGAGCATTCTACGAAAGAAGATCGTCTACGGCGAACTGAAGGAGTGAAAATGATCTCAGGGAGGACATAAGAAACACCTCAACGACTCCTTCAAGTCATCCTTAAAACTCTTCAACATTGATGCTGAATTTTGGGAAGATCTCGCACATGATCCTTCCACCAGGCACAGCCTCATCCATACTGGAGCTACAGACTATGAGTTGAGAAGAATTGCAGAGGCGGTGCAGAAGCGCGAGCACAAGACATGGCGTTCGGACGCAGATGTACAACAGCTTATATCTTTAAGGCGGCCAAAAGCAGTGGGCGCCTGAACAAATGGGCCAGAAAAAAATCAATTGATAAAATTATTTGGGATGAAATCTGCACTGTACCCAAAGAAGTCATGACACCATTTCTTAACATCCTAGAGTAGACTATCACTATGAAGACGATACAGTAAACCACAGAGCAAAGGATGAGCTTATTGAAGGCATTAGCAAGGGCATGCGGTTACAGCCTGACAAAGTTAAAATCCAGCACATTCTCAGGTTCCTACACGCCTGTCTTGGTTGGGAACGATTCTTAGAGGAGTGGATCCCATATTACCTGATTATGGTCTTCGTGTAGAAGCTCGGGACCGACATACGCGCTGTTCTTTTAACACCACGAGAAGATGTTTGCTAAACATAATATCCCCATGATAAAAACTTCAGTAGACAAAACTGCATGGTACCCATTCTGGGCACTAAGGAGCAACATGACCTGGTCTTGAATGACCTTGCAGAGATTAGCATTGAGGCTGCAAACCAGGCCATTACAATGATGGTGCACATCACCCAAGGATCAGGGCGGATAATCCACAAAAGGTGTGGATTGTGGATGACTATACGGAGTGGAACAATCTCGCCAACCTCGCAGTATCATTCGTTGAGTCCATGGATCATTTGGCAAGAGTGCTGCCACTACTCATGGATTGGGTGGCGGAGACAATACCCGTGCTAACCGAGCGGGTCGTTGGCATTGCTATCCAAAGCAATTTTGTTTACAAGCACAAAGAGTAGGCTGAAAATTGCAACTATAAGCTGCAGGAAGTCTCATCTCTTGAGCATAATGATGGTCGAATAGCTGCTTGGCCAGCTCTCAGTTAAAACGCTCGACAATGCTATGTGTCAGGTTGTGGCCATACTCGCGAGGTCTCACTGGCACGCCGAGCTTGGCCAGGAGTCATGACACAGAGGCCATGAACTGGCGTTCGGGTCAACCTTAAACAACTTAGGCCACATCAGATCTTCTAGTTTATAGATGCGCATCAAGACAATACAGACCTATGTGGTCAGTTTTGATGCTAGCGACTCGTCTTCTGTATAGCGCCTGGAAACTTCGACCACCATCAGCGCATACCTATATGTCATGGGGTAGGAATAGCTAATCTGGTCTACCTAATTTGACTGGATGACGTCAAATCACGGCTTTGGCACATGCTTTAGGGATGGAAAGGAGATCCGCCAGATGACATACACTTCAAGCCATGCCCTGGCAACGTAATAGGAGACATTTGCTACATATGATAGTTTTCTGATTGTGATAATACCGTGCCAATAACCTTTTGGGCTGTAGCATAGAGGGCAGCGATCTTGCTCGCAAATTTAGTGTTCATTGTCTTAATATTCCAGCAATGGGAGTAGTCTCCAACTTCTCAATAAGTCGCGCACAAAGTGGTGATTTGCCCGCAGCTCCAGCTGTCTTCCCTACAGAGCGGTCTTGGGATTGAGGCTTTTTGTGCGTCACATAGCGTCATTGTGCGACTATACTAGACATAAAATGGCCGCGTAAAATTAAATAGGCAGAGGCGGTACTTGACGCTACATATTTAGCAGGCTTACTTGGCAAGCTGAAGATGACAAGAGCCGTAACAGCTGTTCCAAGGACGACAACGATATTCTCGCGGTCTTTTTGGTTTTGATTGAAAGTAAAAGCCAGATCGGGTGGGTTCACGCACTAGCGGCTCGAGTTATTTTTTTTACCAGTGACCAAACTGTTTTGCCGCATTGCTTCATCGACATCCTGGAACGTGGCCGAGTTCCTCACTGACTCAGTTATGGCGTTCTGTTATTTTACGGGATCACTCAGCCTGGGCTTCTTGAAGTTTTTCTACAGCTTTATTATGGCGTATAGCATATATGCCACTTAGTATTGAAAATATATAGTTTTACTGACAGAAAGCTAGCGTAATAACTATTGCACCGCCGACCATCATTGCCACATATGCCATTTGCTGTCGTCCCTACTTTGATATCCTCTCCGGGATGATGCCCTGCGTGATCAGCACGTCCTTTGTGGCGATGACTTCACGCATTGAGAGAATGGAAATGCCCACATCGTAGAGGGTGACGTTAAGTTTTTGAGTTGTCCCCTTGATGATCTACTTGGATATCTTGGCGCAGCCAATGGCCAGACCAGCAACCAAGAGTCAAGTTTCTTGCTGATATCTTGGGTGGTCTTCCATCATTCAGATCCATATAGCAGAATGCTTAGTACATCTGATGTGTAGATTCATAGTTTTGTCCTACGAGAGCGCTGTTCTGATTTCCATTTTCCAGCATGGCAACGGTTTGGATGACTTTCGTCAATCTGGATACAACCTCTGGTTCACTGTCCCCATTGGTTGCAACTTTGCTGCCTAGGTACTTGAGCTCCTCTACTCCCTGCTTGTTGATGGTGGTGGGGTTTTTTTTTGAAAAGCTTAGTTTTTCTTAGGTTTTTTTTCATACCCATTGTATATGCTATTGCTGCCAGCCTGTCTGTCTTTTGTTTGATGTCTTGATTGCGACTAGATAAGAGGGCAACATCATCTGCAAAGCCTAAATCTTCCATGAATGAGGTTAGTAACCAATGAATTCCTCGACTGCTTCTTGTATATAATACATGGGTCTGGTTTATTGTTAAATTTGATGACATTGCACTGCAGCGGCTTTGACTACCTATTGCCCAATTAGCACCATATCAGCGCCGAGGACAACTATCCCAAATGCGGCATATCCAAGCCAGCTGCCGTGCTTAGCACTTTCGGTGTGCTTTGCCCTGTCGATTCGACGATTTGTCTAATGTTTCCTTGATACCTTTCTCCTTGGATTTGAGCTGGTGGGCGAGGAGCGCCTCCTTCTGTTTTTGTGTTCGGACCTCTGCACCCTTGCGCACGGTCCCGACAATTTTAGGATCTTTTACTCGATTCTCCTTTGTTACTCCGGTCGGCTTCTCCTCTTGTTGGACTGCATCAAACATCTCGGTAGCAGTCACCGCGATAGTCGGATTTGTGATATGACTTGCATTCATGTTCTTGCGCTTGTGCGCCTCCCTCTAGCGAGTTATTGTTTCGCGGACAATGATGTCCAAATTGGCAGCGCTTAACCGTGGTTAGGGAAGCGATAAGAGGCTCTAAATCAATGCCATAGCGACGACAGAGGTCGTATCAGAATCAGGCTGTGTTATGTGCTGGGTTGGGCCAATCGTACTTGGAGTATTGGCAATGACTGCAAAACATGTTGCTCGGTTTGATAGCGATCTCGCGAAATACGGACAAAAGCAGACTTAAAATTCAAAGCCGCAAAGAACGGCGCACGATGGGAGAGGGAGTAGCTCCTTCTCATCCGAAAAAGCAAACAGCGGAAGCACAATGTCGACTTAGCTCGCACCTGGGAGTGATTGACGAACGCAATAGTTTCACCGCAAAGGCAGCGACTGCCGCTCAGACGTTCATTACAACGATTCCGACACCCTAGCAAACGGAGAAACCTAATCCGTAAGAGATGTTGGAGGCCACGGGTAAGATTGAAACTACCTTCCAGAAGCTTGCAAGGACCTTCAATCATGGCCAAACTGCTGTTACTGGAGAGGAGATAGAAGACCCACAAGAGCTGTATTTGCGGGAGCTGCAAGGGCTGAACAAGGCCATGCAGACCCAGAGCAGAGATATGTTGAACAATTTGAACAATTTGGCGAGGTTCACTGAGCTCAAAAAGGACACTAACTCCATACCAAAAGTAAAGATAGGAAAGAAGCCGCCTAGACTCGCGATCAACTTCAAGCAGAATTAGCGGAAAAGATGGTAGAACAATCTGCGCGCCTCGAGGGGCATCATTGCTAATCGCTTGGCTCTACGGCGTCAGATTAACAGAATCCGCGACACCTTTAAACGCATGCTGAACGAGGACAGTTCCCTAGGCGAGCGCGTCCGTACACTCTTCCGTGAGCAGGTCATCATTTTGGCGAGCATCCAAACGGCACTGTGCAATATTTTCACAGTACTATTGTACTAGCACTTATCAGCGCAGGTGTCGGTGGCACGCAAAGATACTCATTGGCCCCGACTGTCAAATGGAAGCGCCAAGGATAGGATAACACAAATCAAATTAAATCAGTGTGATTTGGGAAGCTGCTGTTTCGTCGCGACGAGACCCAGGCAATGATTGGAACCTTGACCTGCAAAGCCTAACATCAATAATGTGTTGGACACTGCAATTTACCAGGATGCTGCTACTAACGCTTATGTTGATCAGAAAATATATCCTTGATTATGCTGTTCATACTAATTCAGGAATCAGATTTCCCTGATCAGTACGAACTCGCTTAACAAACCCATCATCAATTTACAATTATTCCCTAAGATTTATTAAGATTAAGAAAATGAAGCAGATGAATTATGTTGTTCCGGCTGTGGGAAGCGTGGGAAATCTAAAGAGAGGCATGTATTCAGAGCTGTCAGTCGTCCCAACTACAGATTCCAGCAAACCAGCAAGTTAGAACACGGACGAGAGCAAGCCAGATAAATGAGGGCTGCGCTCTATAGAAAGGACCACGGGAATGTCAATGCCATGGACGGCATTGACACCAACCTTTTTTCAGCCTGCCTCGGTATGGGAGCCTGTGGTGTATGCCTACTTCCCACCATTATTGTCGACCCTATGAAGAGTTCTGGCTAACCCAGGATGCATTTTGAAAACTACCACTAGAATAAAACGGAGCGTAGCTCTGGCGCCCACAAAGCGCACGCCGCTAAGACAATCGACGAAACGGCAAAAAAATAAAAATAAACCCCTCTAATCCATCGTGGACGAGAGAAGTCCCGCTGCTTTCACAAGCGCACCACCTTATCAACTTTATTAAATGAACTACCCCACTCGCTCAGTTTGATCTAAGCCCTAGTGACAAAAATGAATAATCCAATCTGTGGGTAAACCATCATGCCTTCACTTGTGCCGCGGTGCGTAACATTTTATTACCGGTCTTAAGTGATTTACCTATGTCGCGCAGAACTAATATCATCATACGACTAACCAGATTGACTTTCGTTATCGCAAGCTTCTTTCCATCGTAAGTGCTTTACATTCGTGCAGTGATGTGTAATGTCTTAATTGCTGCCATAAACATCCTGATCGCCAAACTTTTTATTCGCAATACACTTGTGCGATGGTGTGTAAAAGACATATTTAATCTTATGTGCTTTGCAATATTACGATTGACTCTTGCGGTATGTATAAATACCGAAACTGGCAGTGCAGGCACTGTGACCAAATGTTTTGAGCTGATATATATTGATTTTGCTGACCAAAATATATTTGCGCTGAGAAATAAGTTTGCGTTGGTAAATAAAACTAGTGTGACGCCTTCGACTATAGAGGACATGAGTTTGGTTGGGAAGCGTTAAGATTCTGAGGTTTTTATGGACAGTGTTTCAAAGACGACAAAACGATTGAATAATTCCACGGAGATGGAGCTAGCTAGAGCTAAAGTCAGGCTTGAAAAGTACTCCCAGAAAACACAAAAGACACAGGACCATATGAAACACATCTACTAAAGTGTGAAGGAACATGAATCTTTTTATGAGGCAACAAAGCTAGATATCAAACTTTTTGAGGCCATACTAGAGGACACCAGAGTGTCAAACTCAAATTCAGATTCAACTAAGATACCCACGTGTGTAACGAGCCATACGGCTACTGCATCCATCTTTGGGACTAGGGCTGAGTGACAGGTCATTTTCTATCTGAATGTGCACTAATGACTCCTACAATCAGAATCCCCACGGTGCCGTCGATGTATTACAATCATCCTAAGGAGCTCTTACAGGGCGAAACGGTTATTTAAGTAAGAAAAGTCAAGTTTACTTAGCCGAGAAGGGCTGCTCTTCCTCCCTGGTCTTAGTTTATTTCTACCGTTTCTATCGCATTCTGCTTAAAACCCTTAACTGGCCAGCCATGCCGTAAAAGATAGCAATGCTCTAGACAATATTAAATAAAAACTGCAAGCGCATTATATTCTAACCTTATCATGCATATTGCGTCTTTCTTTAGAAAGGCGCACAATTGATAAGAGTTTTGGATAATTTAAAATACAAATTGATCCTGTTGCATTCACACACCGCATTTATCGGTATTATAGCAGAAAGCATTAAAAACCCAAGAAGATGGTGGCGGTGGGGAGCCGCGACGCCCTCCTTAAATATTTATGATAGCTTCCCCCAACCCCGCTGCTATTTTATATCATGGAAACAATAACTTCTTGTGTTAAGGGCAGTAGGGACGAACAAGGCTGATCGAAAGAACACGCATATTAATTGAACGGGCAGTAAATATCAAACATTTGTGGAAACATGGAGAAGTATTTTTTCAAATATCAAAATTGTAAAAAAAAAACAATACAAATATGACATCTGCGCCACGTGTAAAAAGTTAAAATAAAACAACAACAGAAGATGTCTTTTTGAGGAAAAATTGCTAGAAGTTGCAAACAAAATGAAGGCACGTATAATGTCAGCTCTGAAAAGGACTGTAAAACATACCAAGTGCGTGTCTCTGAAGCCAAAATTGCACAGCACATCATAATGTTATCATTTCAAACGAACCATTGACCCGAGTTTCACACGGTGTACACATTTTCGTTTTCCTTTGCCTAGGCCCAGAACGTACTAATGCCTCATCATTTGAGGCAAAATGTACCAATATATTTCCGCTCGCCCATATATATATATATATATATATATATATATATATATATATATATATATATATATAACTTTGGAACGTTTCCATTTATCGCTTGCTTCCCTTGATACTTTCTCTGTTCTTGCAAATTGCTATTCCGTCATTCCGTCTTGACATGTGTTATACTTGTACTGAATAGTTTTAAGTTTGATGCTTATATTGCTTTGTTGTGCTGTATTCAATCACACGATCATTTGATTTGAAAAAGAAACGTGATAGGAAAAGGACTTGAATGCCTTGAACCGGAGTATGTACTTTTCAATAAACATCTACCACATTACTTGTTATATCATATTCTTTGATCATGACCTTTTTTATAATGTTTATCAAAACGAAGTCTATAGAATATATGTTGAAGACCAAATGTTAGCATGTAGTAAAATATGATATAAGAAAATATAAATAGTGCTTTTAATATCGTAGCATACCCATTAGTTCTGATCATCGTGTGAAGGTCCGAAGGAGCTGGAGACAAGAAAAAGCAAAATCACGTAAAGCCTTACTATCAACAATTGATATATCACACTATGCAAGGACGTACACTCTGGGTTAGTTTGGTTGAAACTTGACAGCTTATTCATATTGTGTTATTGGAATCAAAATCTCTTGATTTCATTTAGAAATGGGGAATTATATATTATTCACGAAATTATATTCGAAACTATTATTAATTTTATAAATAGTTGCAGCGTACAAGTTATTGCAAATAATTATGACATGCAAACTTGACTTATGATTCGCAGTTACTGATCTAAGCTATATGATGCTGAACAAACTACAATATTAATATTTAGTAACATACCTTGCACATTCAAAATGTGAAACCAAGTCAAGAGGAACACGCATATAGTCGCAAGAAAGAGACCAACCAAGACGAGGATACATATTTTCATCCGGAAATTAGATTTTTTCAAATGTTTGTACTTTGCCTGTAAATATAGTTATATAGATTATACAATACGTTGTAGAGTCATATAAGTGCTGAAAAGTTAAAAGTCCTACATGTGTAAGCAATGTATTGTGGAAGAATTGATTTCATGTACTTAGACAGATGTATCAAGGACATATTGCAGATAGTGTTCTTTAAACTTAAAAAGATTTTGTTTTTAGCTTACGATAAAACAAAACAGAATATCTACGACACCAATAAATTATATTTTACCATCGCACACATATCGTGCATATACCTTTAAAAGTTAAAGAACTTAAAACACACATACTTGCATATCTAAGAATATCAGCGCTAAAACAACATATACGTTTTTACAAATTACAGTGATCAGATCTCCACAAAATTTGGTAAGATTCATAATTGTTTATAAAAACGGACCTAAATTTAGGCTATTATAGTCTATATGGTGCTAAATATGAACTCTCGGTAAAGAGGTAATACTAATTAGTTGGCCGAGAGATCTCACTGTGGGGTTTAACTTTTTGTTTATATACACACAGTTTTGAACGAAAGTTTGTACTTTAATCAGCTACCATCATTGTTGGTCCTCATTTTCTCTAAGGACCGCACATTACTATTGGCAAATGACTGAAATTTTAGAACGTAGAGTGTCTCAGAATACCTATAACCGCCCGTAAAAGTAATAAAATCTTACTTACACCATATACACAAATATAACCCATGTTTATCCAAATTTCTGAGGAAGACTAATGGTAGTCGGTAACAAACGAGCGTGTGTTATGCAAATTCTGAAAGTATGCGGTTCGGATAAACGGATAACCCAGATATAAAAATTCAGATACACGACAGTAGTAACATGGGGGCGCTGGGGGCAGTATGGGTCACTTGGAACCATATACGGGAAATTCACACGGAGAGGGCACTTGGGGGCAGAAGTGTTTATTGGGCAGAAGAGTTTATGGTGCAGAAGTGTTTATAGGACAGAATATACACATAGACAAAGACAAACAAACACATAGACAAACATAGAAACATAGAAACACTATTGGAAATTTTGGATTGTTTCTTTTCTAAGAGATGTGGATGGCCCTGAAAAGGGCCGCTGGGTTTTTTGTTAACCAAGTTAACAGATATCATACCACTTGGAGGGTCTTCTTCTACTTAAACTTCTACGCACTTCAGGTCCGTAGAGGAGCACCCGCTTCAGACACCATTGTCTCTCTATATAGATCCTTCTCTTCCAAAGAGCTGTATCTGTCATCTTGGTGATTGCCCATGAAGCTTTCACGTACATCGGATAGTTTGGGTTGAACAGCATGCCCGATACGATGCTTGACGATTCTACAGATGTATACATCTTGAGAACAGGTGAAGCTATGTGGCAAAAGCGCTGGTACATATAGCCTAAGATCGGATCGAAACGGATCGAAATGGTCCACTAATCCAAAGGCGCGTTACAACATGTAGGGTCTCTCTTCCAATGAGAAGAGAGCGGGAGTGTGACGTCACCTTTAGTATATATGTGTCACAGCTTTCGTATGGTATTACCTTTTGCGGCATTTTGAGTGTGGCTGATACAACGAAGACGATGTATTGGGGTGAGCCTGCAACGGAAAGTTATTATGTTTAGAGTGAGAGTAAGACGGCGAATGCAGTGGCCAACCTTCAACCAGAAGATTTTAATTTTGGATTTTGTGGATTTTATGTCGTCGCAAGAATGTTTGCCTGAAACAACCGCCGTAGTTAGTAGTACCATCTTCTTTACCCGTGGTGGATTATTTAAAAAGAGACAGACAGAAGAATTGGAAAAAGTTTGCAGCGTCAGAGAGAAGCAGAAGAAGCATTTTTTCAAGAGGAAAGAAGAAAGCAAGAAGGAGAGGAAAGAAGAAAGATAGAAGAGGATAAGTGTGAAGGACAGAAGGAAGTTGACAATCTCACGGTGAGTCTGCTACAATATATTTTAGCTGAGTTAAAGAATCTGAGAAACATGTATCAGATTTATTTAACACAACCTAAGAGAAAGAGACAATCACGGGCTAAACATTATAAACCCATCACTACTACTGAGATGCTACCACAACCACCATTGCCTACTAATACTACTACCACCACTAACAAAGCAGCAGCAGCAGGAGGAGGAGTACGACTTGGAAAGGGATTGAGACCCCAACGGTCCTTTTCAGGGCCACCCACATATCTTAGAAAAGAAATCGAATTGCCAAATCAAGTAAAATCTCATCATTGGATTGTGTATGAGTGCATGTGTGCGTCCATCCTCTAAAATCAAAACCAAAAGACACTAACTTTTTTCCATTTTGATATATTCTCTTTTTTTAAAATCACAACGAACATGTCATAACACATCACTCAAGTCCATAGTTCACTGTCTGTCTCTCTTTTTGAATTTCTGTACAGGTATCAAGGGTTCTTCTTCTTCTTAATTGTCTTACAGTCGTCTTGCCTTCTTACATTTCTTGACGACAGGGATGAGTTCTTCTTCTTCTTATGGTGCTGAAGATCACTCTGCCTCCTGCCTCTGTTGTTTGTTCTCTTTTTTCTTAGGACACTCTGAAGACCAATGTCCTTTTTCTTGACAATGATAACAGGTATCTTTCCCTTTGTCTCTCTTTTCTTTTCCTTGGGTTTGACGTTGTGACATTCTGGAGCCCAATGTCCTTTCTCTTGGCCGATATAGCAAGTATCTTGACTTTTATCTCTAGAGGAGGAGGAGTAGTCCTTAGTCTTATGAGTATACTTTCCAAGGACTCTCAGTACATTTCTGATACCAACAGCTGTCTGTAGTGCTAAATCTCTGACCAGAAGGGTTAGCTTTTCTGACTGCTCTTCCATCTTCACTGTGTTAAAGTTGAATTACAAATAGTTACTCTGAGGGTAGGAAGCTCTCTCTCTCTCTCTCTCTCTCTCTCTCTCTCTCTCTCTCTCTATATATATATATATATATATATATATATATATATATATATATATATATATATATAGGGAGAGAGCCTGTGTAAAACTCAATCAGATCCATGTTAGACATAAAGATGAAACGATCACTTAATGTCAATGAGAAACCAGAAGAAGAAACGAAGAGGCCACGACGACGGCTTTCCGTGCCGCCCCATACACCACTAGATGAAATGCTAGCCCAAGTCCATGCCAGTGATTTTAAAGAAGACACGAGTGAACTTGAAACTACACCTTCCTCAAGACCAAGAGAGTCTAGAATCCCTAACAAAGAAAGACGTTCCGTGCTCCCGAAAATTACTATCACATTCGACTGACGCAAAAAATGACATCCAGAAAATTTAGAACCACGGTTTAAACTTACACCGTCAACTTTAAAGACTTAAAGTTTAAAGTGCCCCCCCCCCGAAAGCCACAGGTTTCATTACCAATTTGTGGGATTTTTTGTTAGAGACATTGAAACGGCAATGCGGAGCCAAAGGATACGATTGTTTGAGACTTTCCATCCATCACGACAGTTTGAAGTCTCCAGTCTGGATCGAGTTTAGTACCGCGACAGAATTAACACCGTCTGAAGTCATGGACATAATTGAACACGTTCAACAATTCAATGACGAGCTTACAATGACCGATGGAAAAGCCACACTTCACTTGACCCACGTTTCACCTCCTAGAGGTGTTACCGGTGGACGACCTTCTCAGTATCAAACGCAGTATCGTCCAAATCGACAATTCCCAAGACCAGATGTGCTTATCCCGTGCCATCGTGGTGGGGCGAACGTATGCTGACAAGAACGAGATCACAGAATGGAAAAGAGCATGGGAGAGAATCCGAAAGTCGGACAGAGTCCAACAACGAAAAGAAGCAGACCTCCTGTTACAACAAACAGGCATACCAAAAGAGACCGTGTGTGGCATTTCTCAAATGCAGCAACTTCAAGACGTCTTGGCTCCTCTGTACACGTTGAAAGTACATCCTCAAGAGGATCGCGGAGCACTGGTGTTTCGAGGACCCGATTTTCCCGAGGGAAAATACATTCACGTGTATCATCATCAAGAACATTTCGATGTCATCATTAGCATCACAGGATGTCTTGAACGCGCTCTCTACTGCGAGAAATGTGTCAAAGAATTTAACAGTCGGGAGCAACACATTCATTGACGAGAGAGATGTCGGGGTTGTTTAACTTCCAACCAGGCCTTCCTGAAAAATACATTCATTGCTCGACGTGTCAACGAACCTTTGTCAGCCACTCTTGTTACGAACAACATCGCAGGACCCAAGCTCACCAGCAAAAAAGCGATTGTGACTTATTGAGATTGTGCTCCACGTGAGGACAACTGATTCGAACAAACAACCTAAAGGCACACACTTGTGCCGGAAAGAAAATATGTCGCATTTGTGACCAAATCGTTGACTTTGAACATCAATGCTGCATTCAAAAATATGACAATACACTGAAGAAAGAATTAAAGGGTGATCAGAAGAAGAACAAGAGCAAAGTGGATTCTATCTTTCTTTTACTTTGAATGCATGCAAGAGACGGGCATTCTTATCCCAAATGTCTACGTCGCTCATCGGGCTTGTGAGAAGTGCATACAAAAACCTATCCATTTTCACTGTCCTCATCGTAGTAGGATTCCAGGAGGACGTGAAAAAAAATTTCGTGGCCCCAACACTCTGCCCGAGTTTGCTCAATGGATTTTAGACCCTACCGACGACTCTTGGAGCGAAGAGGACATTCAACGTTACGGGGGTTGTCATCGCTATGCTACTGTCATGGCTCACAATTTCTCGGAATACGATGGACAGTTTCTTTTAAAATATTATTCAGAACAAGGTACCGAATGCCCCAAAGTCACCATGAACGGAGCCAAACTCATCTACATGCAAGTGGGACAAGTACAATTCAAAGATTCCATGAGTTATTTGACTATGCCTTTGATTCGAATGCCTAAAACATTTGGAATGACAGAAATGGCCAAAGGATATTTTCCCCACTTTGTCAATACCGAAGCCAATCAAAATGTAGTGCTACCGCATTTTTCTGACCTTCACTATTACGACCCCGACGGGATGCATACAGAACACCGAGAAGCCTTCCACACTTAGTACCACGATCACGCTTCAGACCCGTTTGACTTTCAAGAAGAAATGCTGAAGTATTGTCGATCCGATGTGGACATTTTGCGCCCTTGCTGTGGAAAGTTAAACAATTATTTCTGGATCACGAAGAAGTCAATCCTTTGAAGGAAGCGTGTACCCTACCCAAAGCCTGTGGATTAGTGTACACAAAAAAGTTCATGCCCGAGAACGAACTAGCCATCATAGACCCTAACACTCATCTCTCGGTCAGATGTCTGCCTAAGCTTTGCGTTGGCTGCATTACTTGTGCAAAAAGGAAGACAAATAGATACAACATGATAGAAACGGAGGGGGAGAAAAGAAAATGGGAAGTCTTTCTGTGGATGGTTGGGATTCAGAAAACCCTCAGACGGTGTAATAATTTCAGGGATGCTTGTTTCACGGATGCCCTACCTATTTTTTTACCTGTCCTTTTTTAGACTGCACCAGGGAGAATTGTACGAACACACCTACCAACAACGTCTGAAGTTAGAAAGTCAAGAATACCGTCTGGTAGAAATGTGGAAGCACGAGTACGATCGACGTTTCAAAACCGATCCAGAATTTAGACGCATTGCCGAAAGTTACGACGTGGTCGACATCGAACCTTTGGATGCACGATACAGTTTGTTTGGAGGACGAACCAATGCCACACAGTTGCTGTACGACGTAGGCGAATCTCGAGAAGAAGAAATCAAATACATCAGCGTGTGTTCGTTGTATCCTTGGTTGTGTAAATACAAGCGATTTCCTACCGGACACCTTGAAATCCTGACAGAACACATCGACGTGGAAAACTTTCGTTAATACGAAGGATTGATCAAATGCAAAGTCTTACCCCCGACTAACTTGTACCATCCTGTCTTACCCCATCATTGCCAAAGAAAACTGATGTTTCCTTTATACCGTACGTGTGCTGAAACATGCAATCAAGATCACCCATGTGACCACACGGAGGAAGAACGCGTTTTGACAGGAACGTGGGTCAGCGTCGAATTGTTTCGGGCTCTGGATCGGGAATACCTCTTGTTAAAAGTGTACGAAATTTGGCACTTTCCTATCACGGCACAATACCAAAAGGACGACGCCTCGAATCCAGACATTTTCTCAGGCTACATCAACGCATTTCTCAAACTGAAACAAGAAGCCAGCGGCTATCTCTCTTGGTGTCGGACGCCGGAAGACCAAGTCAAGAACAGTACCGTTCCGTAGAAGGCATCACTTTGGAACACGTAGAAAAGAACGAAAGAAGAAGATCGTTTGCCAAAGTCATGCTCAATTGCTTGTGGTGAAAAATGGCATACGATCTTACCCAAGACGGAATACTTCGTAGATCCCAGTCGCTACTTTCAACTGGTGGACGACAAAGGAAAACTGGTGAAACACGTGGAAATAATTCGGGAGGATTTGATCTTGGTCAATTACGGAGAAGAGGCGAAGTTTGTACACCCCGACGACTTTAGCAATGTGGTCATTGCAGCCTACGTGACAGCCAGTGCTCGCTTGAAATTGTACGATGAGGCTTTATAATTGTTGGGAGATCGAGTCCTGTACTTTAACACCGACAGTTGTATGCACATCCATCGCCCTGGATGCCTACACCCCATCACAAAAGGAGATCGCTTAGGAGCATGGACGGACGAGCACCCCCAAGAGACGATCCTCAATTTTGCCAGCGGTGGCCCTAACAATTACGGGTACCGATACCGAGACCGACAAGGCCAACTCCACACCAAACGCAAAGTCAAAGGATTGACACAGAACTATCGAACCAGCCGAGTGGTAAACTTTGATGTCTTGAAAAATTCTTTACAGTCTTGACAAGCTCAAAACTTTCGAGTGAAAACTTTAGAACCTCACAAAATCGTACGGTTAACAAATCACCAAATCGTCAGTCGTCCTTTAGAAAAAGTTTACGAAATTGTGTACCAGAAACGAGTGCGACTTCCAGACCACTCCACTTCGCTGTACGGACATGCCGATCTTCAGTATAAAAAAGGGACAACTTCCAAGACCAACAATTCATTGTGACTACAAACGATGACCGAACAACAAGGAGAAGATGAATACTAAGTCTGATTACGACATTGGGTACGATGAGACGGATGTCGTACTTTTTTACTTTTTTAGTAGCGATGCAGCTTGCCATTCAACTGGGGCTATCGAAAGCGATGCCGTTCGTGTGCCTTGCGATGAGACGGATCCCGTACACTTTGACATCAGCGATGCAGCACGACCTTTTTGCTCCTCTGGGACCATCGAAAGCGATGCCGTTCGTGTGCCTTACCGCCCCACTAGCAAAAGCGATGCGGCACAACGCTCTTTCTTCTTTATTGTTGAAAGTGATGCTGAGCGGGTACCTACCTGTGGATGCCATCCGTGCACTGGCAAAAGAATACACGTTGCCCGTGGCTTTGCCTGGCTATTGTGACTTTGAAAGTCGATTCCAGACGCTCAAAGATAAGTGGCCTCAATATCTGCAAGGACCTACTTCCAAAGCCTTAGCCAGAGCTGGATTTGTCTACTTGGGAGAAGGTGATAAAATCAAGTGTTTCAGTTGCGGTATGACACTTCACGAATGGGAATATACAGACTAAGCTTACTTGGAACATGCCAGATTGTCTCCGCGCTGTCAGTACCTGCCTTTGGTCGGTCCAAAGAAGTAACATGTTGGATACTTTAGAAGGGCACATTCGTTCTTTGCCTCCGGAGCTGCGATAACGCATTTACCAAGAGTTGGTCCAGATTCAAGTGAAACGCAAAGAACAATTGCATCCTTTACGACATAGACGTTTTAACCATTGGTATCTGAATGATATAAAAGTACTGATTAGTTTAAAAGTGTTCAAATGGACAAACATTCATGAAGGACTATATCGCATCTTTAAGAGTTTGGATGCCACGACCTACAATGTGACACTATTACAAATAATTTCATGGAACAAAGTTGAGGAAAAAGTGACAAACGTACAGGAATACAAAAAACGTTTACAAGAAGTGTCACCTCAAAACGAAACGCCTTTACGCCGTCTGAGATGTAGAAAGGTCAGCACTGAATGTCATGCATATCCTTTACCACCGGATTCCATTTGGGAAGTGTGTGACTATTTCGTCACAAAGAAAGACGTGCCTGTGAATGACTAGTTTAGAAGAGCACATTCAGAATCTGCCTTTGGAGCTGCGAGAACGCATTTACAGAGAGTTTGTCAAGATACAAGTGAAATGCAAACTCAAAGTCATTTCTCGACTTTTAAACTATTGCTACTTCAACAGTATAAGAGGGCTGATTCTTGGAGTAGACTATCACCAAAGATACAAACCTCGGGAACATGGATATAAAAGCTGACCATGCCACGACCGTTTTCTTCACTTGTGGAACGTATTCCGTGGAAGGAAGTCAACGTTAGTGTCCAGACCTTACAGGATGACAAACGAATGATACAGGAACTGTTTCCATTGAATTGTGGACGCTATGTGGTGTGTGTGTTTGTGACTAATTTTCTTGGATTTCGTTTCCCAGGACATTCGTTGTGGATTATTTTGGACGAACAATATTCTTTGAGGACTTATGAACGGTACAAAGTTGAGGAAAAAGTGACAAACGTACAGGAATACAAAAAACGTTTACAAGAAGTGTCACCTCAAGACGAAACGCCTTTACGCCGTCTGAGATGTAGAAAGGTCAGCACTGAATGTCATGCATATCCTTTACCACCGGATTCCATTTGGGAAGTGTGTGACTATTTCGTCACAAAGAAAGACGTGCCTGTGAATGACTAGTTTAGAAGAGCACATTCAGAATCTGCCTTTGGAGCTGCGAGAACGCATTTACAGAGAGTTTGTCAAGATACAAGTGAAATGCAAACTCAAAGTCATTTCTCGACTTTTAAACTATTGCTACTTCAACAGTATAAGAGGGCTGATTCTTGGAGTAGACTATCACCAAAGATACAAACCTCGGGAACATGGATATAAAAGCTGACCATGCCACGACCGTTTTCTTCACTTGTGGAACGTATTCCGTGGAAGGAAGTCAACGTTAGTGTCCAGACCTTACAGGATGACAAACGAATGATACAGGAACTGTTTCCATTGAATTGTGGACGCTATGTGGTGTGTGTGTTTGTGACTAATTTTCTTGGATTTCGTTTCCCAGGACATTCGTTGTGGATTATTTTGGACGAACAATATTCTTTGAGGACTTATGAACGGTACATGCAACAACAAAGACATGACCATTCACGCACAGTGTTGAGAATCGTGATGAACACCTGTTGTTTACCTCCGTGTGAAGAAGACATTTGTCAAACTTTATCTACACTTCATACATTTCAAGAAGTGTGTATCGCTAGTTGGTTACACCAACAAAAACTTTACGATTGGAAAGATGTACGTGACTGCAAAAAGTTTTGGTTTCGATGCTTGGCTACAAGAAGTGGAACACTATGCCAAAGACATTGCTTGTCACTAATCCTCCAAGACAAAAAGTGAACTTGGAACCAAAGTTAACAATGATATTTGAGCCTGAAGAAGAAGACAATATCGTCGTACCAATGGAAACACCTGAGGAACAAACAACCTTTCCGCCAGAGACATTCCATTTCACACCAGAGACAAGAATACCAGTGCGTGTACGTCGATTTCGTTGAACACACATCCATCGAGACTATTGTTGTACATTGACTTGTTTATACACAACTTTGATTCTTTTAGTGTGTACCTTATTGTTGTACCTAATCATTTTTGCTTTGTGTTTTCGTGATTCATGACTTGTAAATATGTTTTTGTTGGTTTTTTTTAAAACATTAAACATGTATGAAACGTACAAAATGTCTTGTATCTTTTGTGTTCCTCTCAAACTTATCTCTACCTCAGTAATGGCTGCCTCCTCCTCTGCCTCCTCTGCTTCTTCTTCTGTGGTCAAAGTGATTGTCGAAAAGTTAGATCGTCAAAGGTGGGAAGCCTTGTATCTGCGCCATCCTTTTAAGATGTTGATTTCTGAACCAAGTGGTTCAGGCAAAACAGAATTTGTCAAACGTTGGGTTCAGGCAAAACAGAATTTGTCAAACGTTTGATCGAACACAAATCACATTTGTTTGATCGTCCTCCTCAAGGTATCGTGTGGTGTTACAAAGAGTGGCAATCGTCTTACACCTTACTTCAAGAAAGTAAAGGAGAAGCCATTTCGTTTTTTCAAAGGCATTCCTCGCGAAGACGATGCGATCGTGTCTGACTTGAGTCAAACACATCTGGTCATCTTCGACGTCATGTTAGGAGAAGACGAAGAAGAAATTAAACTTTGGTTTACACGAAAAGGACATCATATTTCAACAAAGTAAAGCTCATCGTTCCATCAGTCTCAATTCTCATTACGTGGTGTTGTTTAAAAGCCCCAGAGATAAATCTCAAGTGCAAGTGTTAGCCAAACAGTTAGGCCCTCCTTGGCTGAATTATCCGTCCGACGATGCCACTCAAACACCTAATGCGTATTTACTCAACGACTTAAACCTACCGCGTCCGATTATTTGAGATTTTGTACCCAATTGTTTCACCATTGGTGTCAAGAAGGAGGGCCTGTCATTTACACGTCCCCTTCGGCCACTCTCTGAAAGAAAAAAAAGCTATAAAAACATCCACCGCGTCATTTCTTTCTCACAGTCTTCATGATGACTTCCTTTCAATCTCATCCTATTGCCAAATTGATTCGTGCCCTGTATGGTATCAGTCGCGAAATCGAAATGAACAAGTCCGTGCCCATTTGTTAAAAACTAGTCTCAAAGAAGTTTTACGATGGTTTACTTTGACAGCACGTCAATTACTTCAAGGCATCATTCAAGGCATCATTCACATCCCTCATCAAACCAAACCTTTATTTTTTTTTGACAAACATAAAGTGGTGATGTCACAACTGGCAGATCCCATAATCGATCCACGCACTAAAAAACAAATCATTTTGCCCCCTGGTGGTAGTGGTTCTTTAGGAGGTGTCATGATTCGTTCTCTTTTGAAATGGTATCCTAATACCCAAGCCAAAACCAAAAAAAAAAAAAAAAATTAAAAGACGGTCACAATAACACACCAACCACCCACAAGAACATATGCTGCTGTCCGAAAGAGAGGTACTACTGCTAGGACACGCACGTACTCCCGAAAGCCACGAGAGGTAGTGACGGTGTCTCGTTCTCCTCTGTCCACTTTTTCTTCTTCGCCCTTCGCGATGATGCCTGCCAAACCTGATTTAAGACCCGGATTTCTTAATTTGATGCAAAAATGGAAATCTGAAGTCACCTCTTTTCTCCGGGGACTTGTACTTCGGCTGCTCTGTCCACTGCGGCTGCCGCTAAAAGATTTGCCTCACCTAAAACTAACGTCCAAGACAGAACAGGCGTGTTACAAAGTTTACTGGATGTATCCAAACAAGAACTGACACGATTTAGTTCACTGAAAACGCCTCAACGTCGAGTGATGCCTGTCATGAAGCTGGTACGCCGTGCTGACCATCAGATCGATTTAACAAGTATGTTCTCTACCCTGAGGAATTGAACAATGGACTGAATTTATTGTTTGTGTACTCCGATGTGGTGGAATACAAAGTGGTGGGAAACACAGCCGCTCCGTTACTGTGAGTCATTCCTTTCAAAGTGGATTCTGCCGTCGCTGCGTACGAGGAAGGTGGAAACACGTATCACGTTCACCGTGAATTTGTATATCCTCATTATCTTCCTGTCAGTAAATCGTATTTTGACAGTGTCAACATTAGTATAAAAGGGAATCTGGGACAAAATATACTATTCACTAAAGGAAACGTCACGATGAAGCTACAATTTCGAAAAAGGTTCTCCGTCGAATTGTAACACCAAAATGTATATTGTGTACCAAGGAGTGGCTCGACAAAGAGGACATGGTTTAGGTGATATGTTAAAATCTGCTTTTTGTACGGTAGCACCCATCTTGAAACCCACGGTGACTCGATGATTGCATGCCTTAAAAGATGCCGCTTTGAGACAAGGGAAAAAATTTCTTCAAAACGTCCTCATCGACAGAAATAAAATCCTACAAAAACCTTTATGAGAGCTGGAAAAAATGTGTTGCTGCAAACTGGAACAGATATTTTGGGTCGCCGAGAGACTCCTATAAATTCGCTTCACACTTCTGGAGTTGGCATTACTTCTTCCTCAACTCCACAGCAAGGACAAGGCAGAAAGATACGTCGACACCCTTCAGAGCTCATACACAACACGGTGTTCAGAACAAAATAAGAAAAGAAGAAGTCAGAGAATTATACGTGTTTTATTACTAACTATTGAAAATGATGCACATAGATTCTTGCAAATGTACCAAGTCAGAACTGGATCTGTTTGCATTGCCACCTACCATGATGCCGATGCAAGAAACCCAATGGGCAGAATATCATCCTGTATCGTCTTTGACGACTTCAGCCCCTATCGAATTTGAAATCCACGGACAAACCGAAGATTACATATATCTGAATAGCTGTCACTTGTACCTGAAACTCAAAGTGCTCAAAATGGACAACAGCAATCCAGATGCCATGCCAGAGTAGCTCCCGTCAATAATTTCATACATTCCTTGTTCAGCGAAGTGGATTTGTTCTTGAATAACAAACTGGTCAGCAGCAGGATGGATACTTACCCTTACCGTGTTTACTTGGAAAATCTCTTGACGTATGCAAAAGAAGCCAAGAACACCTTTTTTGATTGTTCTGTCGTATGGAAACATGACACATTGGATGCCTTCAACGACACAGCGTTGACTGCAGATGACAACCCTCACAATGTGGGATTTAACGATTGTTGAAAGAAAATCAGACAACGGGGCACTTTAGAACTGATGGATCGTTTGCATTTGGACATATGGTTGTAAGACAAGTATTTGTTAAACGGAGTGGATGTACGCCTGAGACTGAATCGCAGTAGTACTGTCTTCCATTTGATGGCTCATGCCAACGAGTATAAAACCATCATCGAAGAAGCCAGACTTTACGTGCACCGTGTAGAAGTCTTACCTAAAGTTGCCAACGACATCAATCAAACTTTGAGCAGAACCACTACCAAGTATCCTGTGCGACGAGTGGACTCCGATCCATAGTCGAAGATCACGTCTTCCAAGGACAGCTCACAAACGTTTGCTGGTTGGCATCGCCAGTAATGCAGCCCTCAACGGAGCCATCGATCAGACTCATTTCGATTTTCAACACTTCAACGTCTCCAAGATAGAAGTCGAGATGGCCAGACGTTGTGTACCAGATCATTTGAACCTAACATTGCCCAGAAAAATTACTTGAGATCGTACTTGACTCTGTTTGAAGGCACAGGACAGTTAGGCACCAACAGCAGCCACGGTATTTCGTACGAGGATTATGCAGGAGAATATTCTTTGCTGAGATTTGATTTCACTCCCTACCAAGGCAGCGACAAAAGGACATTTCCACCCTATAAAATCAGGCCAACTTCGTATGGAATTTCAGTTTGCTACAGCTCTAGCCAACACCGTGAACGTCATCTTGTAGGCAGAATTTGACAATACTCTAGAAATCAACAGTTTGAGACAAGTGATTCTAGACTATTAGAAATGATGCAACACGAAGAACCAATGGCGAGAGAAGATGAGGGATTTTGTGATCTGGAAGAACCACAACTGTCACAAACCACCAGTGAAGAAAAGAACAGTAATGTTAACAAATGTACTGGATTTATGCCATGTAGATGGACAGAACAAGAACAACATTTAGTCTCCTGTTTTGCTACCGACGTGGCTGAAAGAATTACAGCTCTGACCCAATAGCATTGTCATAGATGTCAAATCGATCATCCGAGTCAGAAACAAAACAACAAATGTATCATGATGAGTGCAAAAAAAAAATAATTGGAAGAATTTCTTGGTGAAGCATGGTCTCTGATGTCGTAAGAAAAGGTGTTGAGAAAGTGATATAAAGACTTGTAGGATCATTTCTCACCTCCACTCACTTTGGAGATCAGACGAATCGAAGCTCTATTGCAACAGTGTATAGAGACTATCCGTGATTCATCGACTTACTTGACAGACAGATTTAAGCATAAAGTCAAGTGTGAATTGATGACTTATCATTACCTGTGAACAAGGAAATGGATAGCCGGGAACTTCATTACATGTTGACTCGCAGTTCGTACACCTCTTCTTGGAATCCTGTGGTGTGTGCTAAAGATGAACTTCCACATCGCAAACCTAAAGACAGTCATGCCTATGTCATCAATACCGACGATAGTGATCGACCAGGAACCCATTGGGTGGCAGTGTACTTTCCCAACGATCACAGTGTGGAATATTTTGATTCTTATGGATTACCTCTTTTGGAAGATGATATCATTAACTTTATGAGACGAAATGCTGTCTCCACTAGATTCAATAATGCGAGATTACAAGGATTAGATTCTATGGTGTGTGGACAATACTGTGTACATTTTCTTCAACTCAGTCTTGGATTTCCCTTAGAACATTTACTGACTTGTTTTGATAGGGAGTACGCTAGAAACGATGCAAAAGTAGAAAGATAGTTTCATGAACATTATGGTTATATATTGTCTTTAGCTCAGAAACGTAGTTTGCATCGAGGACAGAATGATTTGGAACCCTGTAAATACGTTCATGCTGAAAAAAATGTTTGTTTGTTTGCATTTTGTGTTAGAAAAGCTTCTAACTGTTGATTACAAATATTGATTTTTGAAAAAAATGGCGTTGTGTTGTTTATGGATTGAAAAAAAAATGGAATGTATATGCTCTATATCTCTCTATCGATCTGACGTACCTACTCTTTCACATTTCTCTCTGTCAATCTGAATCATGTTTTCCATCGTGTCCTAACTTCCAGCATATAAAGCGGTAAGTTTGCCAGTCGGGTCACTCTCGTTCACTCGTCGAGACCTCAACATGACTGCTAAAATTAGTAAACTCAATGAAGCGATGGTGAACATGCAGCGGGTTATACATAACCTGATTCAGAACAACCCAGAGAAGAAGATGATGATCTTTCTGCAAATGGCCCAAGATCTGGTGGAAGAAGTATTGAGAGAAGAGGAAGAGATCATCAGGGACAGAGAGAAATGGGAGGAATGGGAGGAGAGACAAAGACTGCAGCAGCATCAGCAAAGGCAGCAGCAACAACAACATTTACAACAACAACAACAACTCTTGCAGCAGAAACAACAAGAAGGAGAAGTGTCATGTATGATGGACTGTGATGAGTTTGCCTTCTCCTTCACAAGAAAGCGCCCTTGTCTTGCGGCAGTGAGACCTGTGGTGAAACGTGGCCGTCCTGCCAGAAGTTAAAACGTCTCTCCAAACAAAAAACCCAACGGTCCTTTTCAGGATCACCCAGATCTCTAGAGAAGATTACTCGAGGATTGCCTACAAAAAATGTGTGTGTTTGTATGTTTGTGTTTGTCATTTAAAAAAATCCCTTTCCCTTGTATGTTTGGTGTGTGTTTGTATAGAGTGTGTCTATAAACACTCCCCTTCCTATGCTAAAAAAGTGTTTTCTTTTAGGTCCGCGCACTTGGTGTGTTTTGTGTGTGGATTGTAGGATCCGCGAAGCGCACAATGACGTCATACTCAGAAACTGATGACGTCAGACGCGGTAGCAAGGTTCCAGTGAATACTGTTTTAGGTCTATGCGATTTATGTTTTATGTATGTGTGTGTGAGGGATGTTTTCCTTCACGTCCGTGCTTTAAGTATATAAGGTGGTGGGTTCACCAGTTGTGTCACCCTCGTTCAACAACAACAAGAAATGAGTAGTCGTAGAACAGAAAACTGAGAGAGAGATTCAAGTTCACCTGAAGCATGTTTGATGGACGAACTGGTCTTCATCACGCTGGAGGAAGAGGTAGAGGACGAGAAGAAAAAGAAGGAAGAGGAAAATGAGAAGATAGTGCAGCCTCATCTGATAATGCTGCCCAACTGTGCTGCATAAGCTGATGGTGAGGACGCCCCCACCGCAACCACAGCAGCAGAGACCACAACTGCAGCCACAGCCACATCAACCTCCACAACATCATCCACAAGAACATAGGGTGTTTAGGAGAAGAAGAAGGCAGACATTCACTAATCTTGCCACTGAGTATTGGGACAGTGAACCCACCCAACCTCCTTCTGCCTTTCCCATCTCCAACATTCACCGGCGTAGAGATCGATGGAGTGGGAGATGTGTGGCTTGTGGGGCCAGACCTTGGAGGTGCGGGCATCTCTAGGTGAACTTAAAAGCCCAAACGGCCCTTTTCAGAGCCACCCAATTGTGAAGAAAATAAAATCTTATTTGCCATATTTTTTTGTATATATGTGTGTGTCTGTCTTTTTCAACCAAAAAAATCCCTTCCCCTTCTAAAAGCTGTTTCTGTGTTTTGGTGTAGTTTGTATAGAGTGTGTTTGGTGTATGTCTTTTGTTTTAAAATAAAAAATAAAAAAAATAAACCCTTTCCTTCTATAAAAAAAAAATGTTTGTATGTTTTGGTGTATGTTTGTATAGAGTATGCCTATCAACACTCCCTTACTGTTCCTATCTTAAAAATACTTTCTTTTAGGTCAGCGCACTTGGCGTTTGTGTTTTTGTGTATGTGTGGGTTGTATTTTCTGGTGTGAGGGATGTTTTCCTTCACGTCCGTACCTCCAGCATATAAAGCGACTCATTCACCATTCACGCCATTCATCGTCAACTAAAAAGAATGATTACAGTGGAACATTTGCAGGAATCCTGCGATGGGATGGTGGGAGTAGAGTACCTGATTGAAAAGATACAGTGTTATTGGAGATATCCAGCTACTCTACCCTATGTGACAAGACAAGTGTCAGCCCTTACAAGAGCCAAAGGTCTTGTCCATAAAGTTATGGAGGAGAAAGCAATGAAGATGAAGGTGTCCTTTTTAGTTGTACCCTGTCAGGTGGGAAAATTAAAGAAAGCCTTAGATTTGCTGGAAGAGGTGGAATACGTCCTAGATAGGGTGCAGGAAGACTTATAGCTATATCCACCCCTCAGGAGTGTGAGGAAGGAAGAGGCTGCTCTGCTCACAGACAAGGGTACTATTGGAGAAGTGATAACAGAATAAGTGGTAAAGATTAACAAGGTTTGGGCTGAGGAAAGAATGGTGAAGGAGAAGGAAAAGAAACAACAAGACTTCGAGCGCCTGAATGCTCATTGGATCAAGGGCCAGGAAAAATTGAGGAGATTAGGTCATCCCGACTGGATCCCTGATCAACCTCAGAAGAAAAAGACGAGCATCCTAGGCTTCCTGAAGAAATGGTAGAAGAAGAATTTAAAAAATACAAACGGCCCTTTTCAGGGCCACCCACATCTCTTAGAAAAGAAAGAATCCAAAATTGCCAATAGTATTTCTTTGTTTCTATGTGTGTCTATGTGTTTGTTTGTCTTTGTCTATGTGTGTATTCTGTCCTATAAACACTTCTGTCCTATACATACTTCTGCCCCATAAACTCTTCTGCATCATAAACAATTCTGCCCTCAAGTGCATCATACTGCCCCCATGTGCCCTCTCCATGTTAATTTCCATTATATGCCCCCAAGTGCCCCATACGTCCCCCAGCGCCCCGATATTACTACTCACGACATATTATTGTACCCTAAGCGCAGATTGACAGCGGTTATGACTGTAACTTACCTTTGAAATGCAAATTACTACCTTCTTTGTTGGCGGGTGAACCTGAATCGGTCCTTTTTATATTGACCAATAAAACATATATACTGCAATTTAGTATGAAATCTTCTGTCTTTAAATAAGAATGATCTATCTATATATCATATTATTGATGATCATCGCTAAAAGTCACACGTATCACTATGTCGTTTTGCTCTAAAAAGTAGCAAAGTTGACAATATTACAAGATTAGAAACCAATACTCGTCTGAACAGTATATGTATAAAGTTATATATATATATATATATATATATATATATATATATATATATATATATATATATATATGTATATAGAGAGAGAGAGAGAGATGAAACCTATGTATTGATTTTGCATTAAGACAATCTGATTGCAAAAGTATTATAGTTAACACTTTCTGATTCATGCACTAATTCATATATATATATATATATATATATATATATATATATATATATATATATATATATATATATATATATATATATATATTCAATAACACAAAGTCGAGAGCACGTAACATGCCAGGTCTTTTTTACATAACTTATCCCTGGCACAAGTAGTCAAAATCAAGAAAATGAAGATAATATTATAAACGGCGAAGATTGTGCATTAAAGTAGTGCATCTTAAGTACATGACTCATGCAAATTCAGTATTGACATTGTATGTAAATGTTGATTGCCATTTTTATCATCCATAGTTTAATAACAACGTCTAAATTGGACATCATTCATGTTTCATGACATCAAATGACATTTACCCAATTAGAACGAAATTGTTTTCATTTTCAGCCAAAAAAACTGTATATGTTGATCAGTATAACGAATTGTATGAAATTATTTAGGAAACAAAATAGAATGACAAAAGAAAACTCCAGGTAACGAATGCACTTCAGTATTCATAATCCTCCAAAATATATATCATGGCAAGATTGCGTTTCACCACATCTTCACTCTTGTTCACTCTACAATGACTTTGTTTATTTTAGGCCAATATTTTTCATCTAATTTAGGATGAATAACCACACTTAAATATTATTCTAAATTAAGGGTCATAAGAAAATCCACTGATTAACTGGTCATTATAAACAAACACCTATTGGAAAATAACGATGTGGATAAGTTTAGCTTTACCGAAAAATATCCACCTCTTACAATCCTTGCCAATCCCGTCAGAGCAAGTTTTGAAGATGCTTAATAATATTTTCCATAAGATTATTTAAACTGAATCAAGAAATAAAGACTATTCCAGTAAAAGAGAACACATATAGGGATTCAAATGATAACTATTTTATATTATGTGCATGCCCTGAAACTTACATGGATACAACGAAAATACAAATTAGATCATTATTTTAAAATTGAATATCCACATAAGCTATTTCGATATATTTTCATTGTCTACTATTTGCAGTGAAAATCGTTAAAAGGCTGAATACAACTTTTCGCATTTAATAATTTAGAAACAAAGATTGACACACATTCTTTTTCATTCCATATACAGTTAGTCAGTTTTAAAAACCTAGATGGCAGCAGATAAAAATCTTACAGAGAAATATAACTAACAATTCCTTTCTTATGAAAATACGAATTATTTTCAATGAGCGTTGTTATTTGTGTGTGTCACGTTTAGAATATTAAGCATACTTCTTGGGACTGGCACATTTCTTATATGTTTTGAAGTATTACAATGGTTGAAAACTAAGTGTGAACACAAAATTTGGTTTTCTCAAAAATAAAGATTATGTTTGGAATAATATTTGAGACCCATGTTTATGGAGCAATACATTTATTAAGCTTGTATGCTAAGGACTATATTTTGAGTGTTAATTTAAAAAAAGGAAATTAAACAAAATGTAAAAGCAACATACCATTGATTTTTTAAAGATGATAATAAAAAAAAAAACATTTTAAAGTAGAACAAATATTGATTAGAAAAATGTTTGTTAGGAAAATTTAGGTGAAACTGAATGGTCTTGTAATATTGACAACAACAAATATTAGAATGTATTATAAGCATTGACTACATACGTCTCTTTTATAGCAAGTCATTTTGTCCTTTTTTATCACCATAAGATATAATGAATACAAACAACATTATTGGAATATTTAATCTTGTGAGGACGCAAGAGGTATAGTTTACTGTAATTGCAATTACTTTCTTTTTCTTCAATTTTTCTTTCCTCTCCGTCTGGTTTAGGTTCTTCCGTGCCTATATTTGTCAATTCTAACATGCAAAAATCCCATTTGGTAAACAACACATTATTTATACTTTAATTATATTCATTTTGCTAGCAGGTACATGGTATATGTCCAATATGCTCTTGAATGCTTAAAATATGCTTACAAACTTTATATATATATATATATATATATATATATATATATATATATATATATATATATATATATACATGTGACCTGTTTCTTTTAAATTGTGTGCGTGTTACCATCATGCATCTCGTACGATGGTGTACGGTTAACCCGAGGCCCACAGCCTTGGCTCTCTTTTGTTGCTGGTAATAATACAAACTGGAAAATTATTATTTGTGTATGATGCTACCATTAATATATCAAATTATTAATAACTGCAAAAAGTGTCCGTAAACACTGACAGGATGAATCCAACTCGTGCACAATGATTTTGTACTTATAATGGGTATACATGTCAATTTTGGAAGGATGGGTTTCTTGCAGTTGCTTGTATCAAACATATAAACCTTCTACATAAACGAACATTTATCACTTTCACACACACACACATATACACACACACATATATATGTATATAAATATATATATTACCTGGTCACGCGCAAGGAATGATATTAAATATAATATTTATTTCACAGCAGAGAAAATCGAAACTATTCAATCAATGGAAATATCCGATCCGAAGAAAGTGCAAATAAAGGCAAGTGAATACATTGTATTTTGTATATATTCTCGGTGTAAGGAAACTAGATTGAATGCAAGGAAGATCGAAAATAGTGCGGTAGAACAAACACACATACACACACCCATATATATATATATATATATATATATATATATATATATATATACATATATATATACATATATATGTATATGAATATCTGTCACAATAAAATGTTAAGTACACTTGAAAAAGTTTATAGCAAATACATTTTTATTACGAATTTACAAGCAATATAAACAGCTAAAGGATTTCGAATACCCCGTGGTTCATTTCATATCATTAAGCCTGTGTTTCGATTTGATATGTGCCAGAATGTTATATAATTCCATTGCCGAAATTGGGCGTCTTTAATTGAATATCAGAACAAATTGCATTTTTTAAAATTTCACAGTTTCGGTCTCTCCGTTTCTGCTGTGATGTTTCTATATGTACTTACACTCTCGACGTTGCGCAAAATCACTTGAGCCTGCAGGTGGTTTGCTGTCCCTAATTGCTGAACAAAAAACATTGCATATTCCATTGAATATATTAAATGACATGACTAAGTAACTATACTTATAATATGTCTAACTGTATATACATATTGCTTACAGTTCTCCAGAGTAATTTCAACACCAATACCAGCAAGCAAAAAAGTTCTTAACAAAAGGTGACAGTTGTTTTGCGTAAAATAGGTTTAATTAGAAACGAGGTCGGTCCAAAATATGAACATAAATGAGAAACGTTAGGTACGACATACGGCTCCAAGCTGCACCGTTTACCGATTAACTTACTTTCTTGACAGCTGGCATTGTGTCTTTGACCACGAAGATCCTGCGCTTATGAAGATATCATGCTGCCATACAAAGCAGAAAAATTAAACATTTTTACTTAGCCACTGATGAAGAGTAGATGTTATGTCTGGCAGCTGAACTAAAAGAAAATTCCTAATTTTGAGTGTTTGAGACTGAAATTGACTTGTCAGACGCCTGGAACGACTTTGTGTATATGGATTTCACAATGGTCGAATCTCGGACTTGTTGTTTTGTAAATCTGGGCTCTTTAATCAGTGAGTGAGGGCAGTGTGGAAAAAGAAGAACATCCAAAGGAAGACTCTCATTTTGGAGTGCATATCATGGAAAAAGCCATAAGGAGCTCCTTCAAGATCAGCGCAATCCAAACACAGTCAGTAATACAAAATTAGCCAGATATTGAAATGTACAATATGAATTTCCTAAGTCTGGTAAAAACGAAATTCAAGAGAGATAACTAAATGCAGGTGAATAAGTAAAGTTTTATATCTTGTCAGTGTGTAAGGAAACTACATTGAATGCAAGGTAGAAAAAAATAGTGCGGTACTACACACACACACACATACGCACAAACATATTATATATTTCTCATTGTTTCTGTAACAATCAAATGTTAAGTACACTTTAAAATGATTAATGCAGATACTTTTCGTTTACGAAATTTACCATCAATATAAACAGCTAAAAGATTTAAAATAACACGCAGGCTCATTTCATATTATTAAGCCTGATTTGCGAGTTGATATGTACCAGAATCTTATATAATTCCTTTGACGCAATTGGGCGTCCTTATTTTGAATTTCATGACAAACTGTATTTTCCAAAGTATCATAGTTTCAGTCTGTCCATTTATGCTGTAATGTATAGATGCTAGATGTACTTGATGTACTTACACCTTCTTCTTTGTGCAAAATCGCTTGAGGCTCCAAGTAGGTTTTCGCTGTCTCTGAATGCTGAACAAAAAGCATTGAATGTGTCATTGAATACATTAAATGACATGAATAAGTAAACATGCATATAATATGTCTAACCGCATATACATATGGCTTACAGTCTCCACAGTAACTTCCAGACTAATACCAACAAACGAACTAGTTCTTAACAAAAAGCGACAGTTGTTTTGAGTAAAATAGGTTTATTTAGAGACAAAGTCTGTGCAAAATATAGACATAAATAGTAAAAGTTAGGTACGACGTATGGGTCATACTTGAAGGTGCGAATAATTTTCATATTGAAAACATCGATACGAAAAAATCAAAGAATAGAACAGAAACATGTTTTTCGAAACATATGACCTGCAATATATTCAAGAGCTATAAGTTACACATAGAGCATCGTCAAATTTAACGCAATGTACGGTTATAACCCAGGAGTGTATTAAACTGGATAATACACGTCCCCAGTTCTATATGTGGCTTGCAATATGGTCTCAGTTCTATTGAAACTGGCACCGGCTACTGATTAACTTTCTCGTGCGTCATCAGCTGGCATCGTGTCTTTGACCACGAAGTTCCTGCACTTATGAAGATATTATGCTGCCATAAATAGCTGAAACATTACGCATTCTTACTTAGCCACTGATGAAGAGTATATGTTATGTCTGACAGCTGAACTGAAAGAACATTCCTAATTTGTGAGTGTTTGAGACTAAAATTGACTTGTGAGACGCCTTGAACGACTTTGTGTATATGGATTTCACAATGGTCGAATCTCGGACTTGTTGTTTTGTAAATCTGAGCTCTTTAATCAGTGAGTGAGGGCAGTGTGGAAAAAGAAGAACATCCAAAGGAAGACTCTCATTTTGGAGTGCATATCATGGAAAAAGCCATAAGGAGCTCCTTCAAGATCAGCGCAACCCAAACACCGTCAGTTTATACAAAATTAGCCAGATATTGAAATGTACAATATGAATTTCCTAAGTCTGGTAAAGACAAAAATTTAAGAAAGAGAACTAAATGCAAGTGAATAAGTAAAGTTTTATATCTTGTCGGTGTGTAAGGAAAGTAGATTAAATGCAAGGTAGAAAAAAATAGTGCGGTACTACACACACACATACACACACATATTATATACTTCCCATTGTTTCTGTCACAATCAAATGTTAAGTACACTTTAAAATAGCTAATAGAGATACATTTCCATTACGAAATTTACGATCAATATAAACAGCTTAAAGATTTTAAAAAACACGCAGGCTCATTTAATATTATTAAGCCTGATTTGGGAGTTGATATGTACCAGAATCTTATATAATTCCTTTGACGCAATTGGGCGTCCTTATTTTGAATTTCATGACAAACTGTATTTTCCAAAGTATCATAGTTTCAGTCAGTCCGTTTATGCTGTAATGTATAGATGCTAGATGTACTTGATGTACTTACACCTTCTTCTTTGTGCAAAATCGCTTGAGGCTCCAAGTTGGTTTTCGCTGTCTCTGAATACTGAACAAAAAACATTGCATGTGTCATTGAATACATTAAATGACATGAATAAGTAAACATACATACAATATGTCTAACTGCGTATACATGTGGCTTACAGTTATCCACAGTAACTACCAGACTAATACCAACTAACGAACTTGTTCTCAAAAAAAAGTGACAGTTGTTTTGAGTAAAATAGGTTTAATTAGAACCAAAGTCTGTACAAGATATAGACATTAATAGCAAAAGTTAGGTAAGACATATGGGTCATGCTTGAAGGTGCAAATAATTTTCATATTGAAAACAGCGTTACGAAAGAAGCAGAGAATAGAACAGAAACATATTTTTCGAAACATACGACCTGCAATATTTTCAAGAGCTATAAGTTACACATAGAGCATCGTCAAATTTAACCCAATGTACGGTTATAACAAAGAAGTGGTATTGAACTGGATAATACACGTCCCCAGTTCTATATGTGGCTTGCAATATGGGTCTCAGTCATATTGAAACTGGCACCGGCTACTGATTAACTTTCTCGTGCGTCATCATTTGGCATCGTATCTTTGACCACGAAGTTCCTGCACTTATGAAGATATTATGCTGCCATAAATAGCTGAAAAATTACGCATTCTTACTTAGCCACTGATGAAGAGTATATGTTATGTCTGACAGCTGAACTGAAAGAACATTCCTAATTTTGAGTGTCTGAGAATTGACTTGTCAGACGCCTTGAACGACTTTGTGCATATGGATTTCCCAATGGTCGAATCTCGGACTTGTTGTTTTGTAAATCTGGGCTCTTTAATCGGTGAGTGAGGGCAGTGTTGTTAAAGAAGAACTTCCAAAAGAAGAATCTCATTTTGGAGAGTATATCAAGGTAAAAGCCATAAGGAGCTCCTTCAAGATCAGCGCATTCCAAACAGAGGTCAAAAATGCAAAATTAGCGAGAGATTTAAATTTATCATGTGAATTTCCTAAGTTTTACTGATTGGATATTTGCTAGTTTTCGCAAGTTAACTGACTGTAGGATAGAAAAGTTTCTAAGTAAGGGACCTGTTACAGAAAAATCCAGACGGAACCAATTTCCGCAGACAACAAAGTAAAAACTGCGGCATGTTTGATTTCATGAAATTAATCTGCTTTATCTCTCCACATACAATATTCATGTAAACTTTTTCTGATTAAGGGGCTCTGACGGGCATAGGATGCTTAAATGTCACCAATTTGTTGTAGAGAATGATGAACGATGCAAATTATCCATTCTAGAGGCCGGAAATATAAAACTAGCGAAAGAGGCCTGGAAGATGTAACAGTAAGCAATACATTTATCAGGTAATATTCAACCCCAGATAGGGTATGTCTTAGTTTAAATTTTCCCAAGTATTACATGTTATTTAGGCTAAGTGATGAAAACTAAAATAGTGAAATGGATTAAAATGTCATTTACTTATTATATATTTATCTAGTGGCGATGCTTGTAGCTATACTATTGCATATACTTTTCTAAAGTTGGTTATAACTGAAAAATAAATATTTTTCTCATGAAACGTTTTCTTTTTATTTTCTTTATTTTTTTTTAATTTTTATTTTGTTATTTTTTTTGTCTAAAAAAACACAAATGATATTTATTTAAGATTTAATTAGTTCGAAATAGTTAAATTTGTATCACTTAGCGTGACATTAGGAAGACATGGACTGCATTTTTTCTTACTGTAAGTTCCAAGGCACTTGCCTGACTTCCTCGAAGAGTACCTGGCTGCTCTGGGAAAAAGAGGTTTTGTCAACCGAAGACTGTGGCCTGGCAGCCTAATTAGATATGGTGTATGTTGTCGGTGTCAAGAAAATAAAGAATTTCCTGACAGCTATATGCGAGCAAGCGGGACTGAATTAAAATTTACAAATCATTCCGGAAAGAGAACTTGAGCTACTGCTCTATATGAAGCAATGACTGACGACCAGGAGGTTAAGTGCAGGACTCGCCAGCGTCCTCAAAAAGCTGATCGAGCCTATAAACGTACATCGTCGGCTGTAATGCAATGCTCTTCCGTTTGTTTTGGACGTTTCTTCTGCCCACGAATCCAATATATTAGAGAAAACTGGAGTTATTTCATCCAACAAAGATTTTGTGTGTGAATCCCTAACGAATTTGAACAGTTCTATTTCGTCTTTCCACAAATGTGCGTTTCAATTTCACTGATTTCTGTTCTGGACTTGCTTATGCAAAGATTGTGAATTTTATTGATCAAGATCAATACAGATTTCGAATTTATATTTGTGTCAGAATAAATAAGTACTATTTAATTATGTTCACACATTCAATTCTCTCTTTTTTTTGGGGGGGGGGGTGGGGGGTGGGGATTTCTAAGAAAACACGATATTCTACACCAGAATATGGCCATTATTACAAGCTCTAACTGGTTACTCGAGTAGAACCGATTTCTGATATCGAAACAAAAAAGAGAGAATAAGCTAATTAAGACAAGTTTCATAATTAGTCATATTTCTCGTAGTTCCTTCCACGTTATTTATCCTTTTAGAAATGCAACTGACATATTCTTGATTTATTTTGATGACAAACAAAAGTAGTTTCCTTAAATATATTGCATATGTCCCCTTTACTTTGTCCTATATTTTTTCAGTGTCAGATGCCATGACAATATATCATATATTATAAATTAGCTTTATCTCATTTTTGTATAGTCAAATATCCAAATAATTCATATTCATACTTGAAGCATAGTCTAACGGAATCAACAGCGAAATAATTTAAAAACTGCAAGATAAATTCTTGTCAGAGGAACGTTTGTTTTTTATGTATTTGTGTTTACGGCACAGCAGCACTTTGAGGATGTATCCTGCCGGGGCAAAATAACGAAATTCCTAGCTTAAGGACATACCATGTCAACTAATCAGGTTGTATCCGATTGCGTGAATCGACCCCTCAACCATCTTGTCAGGAATACAATGCCTTTATGACAGAACCACAACCGCTTTTTGTAAGAGCAAATCGTTGATGTGCTGCGTTTTTATTATTATTCGCTGATACACACTCTTCCCTTATATATTAGTTTTGTATGCGGAAATTTGTGCTCACGAGATATGGAACACACAGATATTAAAGGTAGATAGATCAATATTAGATGTTATCTTATATCGCAATATGTTGATGACACATGTATTACTTTTGATGGCTCTGATACATTCTTAAGATCCGCGCTGGATCTTATCTAGCAGTTTTATATATACTCTAGTCTTAGTATCATTATCGGAAAACCTAAGGTAATTTCGTTTCATAGACGAAATGAAAGTAATATGAAATTCTGCAATAAGTATAAATTATACAGGGGCTGCAATTATTTTTTTTATTTTAGTCCACACAATTTCATCTAATTTGGAAAGAATGACTACACTTAAATTATATTCTAATAAAAGGGACTTACGAAAATGTACTGATTCACTGGTCATTAATATCGCACATCTTTTGGGAAAATAACGATGTCGAAAAGTTTAACTTGACCAAAAAATATCTGCCACTTAACATCCTTGCCAATGCCATCTGAGCACGTTTTGAAGAAGCTTAATAATATTTTCGATAAGTTTATTTAAACTTGATCAAGGAATAACGGCTATTGCAGTAAACGAAAAAATATCGGGAAGTCAAATGATACATATTTTCGATTGTGTGCATGCCCTGAAACATACATGGATAAAAAGGAAACTACAATCAAAATCAAAATGGGAAGAGTTATTACTGATCTTAGGACCAAATATAGATTAATTCGTCGCTTTTGAAGCAGTTTATATATCTTTAATAAATACAAAAAGGCATCCTTTATTCTCATAATTATTTACAGCTTTCAGTAGAAGATGGAAATATTTGCAACTGATCTTTATTAGCAATCTCTGCTATGGTACAACTCTAACATGAAGATGCCAGTCAAAAGTGTTTACAATGGCTTACAAATGGCATAAGGTATATCAATTATTTCGCTAATCGGGATGGTTCATGGATAGGTTTTGATTCTTTTAAATTTGAATATCAACATAAAGTATTTATATATATATATATATATATATATATATATATATATATATATTCACAGTCTGCTATTTGCAGTGAAAACCGTTAAAATGCTGAATTAAATTTTTAATATTGATAGCTATCTAGAAACCCTTTTATAAATGAGAGTATATACATATATGGTATTATAAAAAAAAGTCAAAGACGATGCAAACATTTATTGATATATATATATATATATATATATATATATCTATATATATGATTTTAACTTACTACCTTTAATAATGTAGATATCTCTTTTTCCCTACGGAGAAGTTTTGTGAATTAATCTGCTTATTTCATTTGCATAGATTTGGATCTGCATGCATATGTAATTTCGTTTCTTACTATGATTTCTTTGTATATTGTAGACTATATATGATGATGCATTGTCGTTTATTGTACTATCTGCCATTCAATTCAATTTATTTTGAAAACATGTATCCGCACAGTCCGTTTGGGCTATTGGAATGAATAAAGACTCTTTCTTCTTTCTTCTATGATACTTTGATGGAAAATAACGAAATATCATATTCTAGAAAAATGGATTTTGGCATTTAATAATTTAGTAGAAAAGATTGATAGATTATGTTTCAAATAATATTTGAGACCCAAGCTGATGAAGCGACGCATGTATGAATTTTGTATGCTAAAGAATATATTTTTGAGCGTTAATTTAAAAAAATAAGAAATTAAACAGAAACTAACAGTAACAAGCCTTTGCTTTTTTAAAGAATATAGTTAGACTGCATTTTCAAGGAAAAAAAATACTGATTTGAAAAATTTAAGTGAAACTGAATAGTCTTTTAGTATTGATAGCCACAAATATTAGGTTATATTATGAGTGTTTGACTATATACATCTTTTTATAGCAATTCATTTTTTTGATGAGCATATGATGGTTGAATGTAATCAGATTGTTGTGGGGGAGGACGAAAATGCAAATTTTTCTATTGTATGTGCCGGAAATAAAAAACCAGTAATGAGGCCTGGAAGATGTCAAAGTAAAGAATGAAGACATTCAGTAATATTCTTCCCTGTATAGTGTATGTCTTAGTTTTAATTTCCCCAATTAACACAAGTTATCTAGGCTAAGTGATGGAAAACAAAATAGTGACCTGGATTAAAATATCATTCACATTATATTTATTTATCCAGTGCCGATGTTTGTAGCTATTGCATACGTTTGTGTACGTAGTATCACTTGCTGACTAGTTTAACCCGTGCATGGGGAGAAGACTCCTCCTTCCTCTTCAATAAGCCATTTGACATAATGCCATTATCAAGGCTACGTGTTTACGCCCTTATTTTAAGAAATACAATCACAAGAAATGAAATTTTTGAGATCTTGTTATCTTCAGAAAGTTGCCCTTTATTAGCAAATGATTTGTTCGTTTTCGCAACACAGATGGTTCAAGTTATGGACGCAACTAAAGAGACAGCTGTTAGTAAAACAATTAGCCATTGAGCTTTCAAAACTCTCAAATTATGTATAGGCCTCTTTTCCTTGGCGGCATGCTAGTAATGTATAACAGCAGGCAAATTGTCGCTTATTGTTGTATCGTACTTTTCCGAGTCATGTAATAAATACAACCTTAAAAATGATTAATTTACGCCAGAGTGCTAACACCTTTGTAATAATTTTGAACATTTCCTAAAGACGGGAAGTAAAATAGATATATCGATGAATATATAGATAGATAGATCGATTATAAACTACAATATGAGTATTTGCTTCAAAGTTTATTAGTAGAGACAAAGGGAGATTTAAAGGTATTTTGATTATCCTATTAAAAGAAAAGGTCACTTACACCAGATACGTGTGAACACAATCCATTACCTACGTGCTCACATACATAAAACATACGTACATACATAAATATTCATTCTAAAATTGTGGGTTGAGAGTATAGAGATCTCAATCAACGCGCAAAAATAAGATCGCTGATACACTTTTCCTGAACATCAAGAGATTACCCCGAATTTATAGCTAAATAAAATGCACGTGTATAAAATCTTACCGTGACTACATGACTATGAACAAGGAGCAGCATTTGATGTCATGTGTTTTAAAATTGCACTATTGTGAGGATAGGAGTGACACTTGAGGGACAAGAAGAAAATACAACTGGTTTTAGTTTCTCTTTTACCTACTATTATGCGAAAATCACAACAAAGAAGCATGTGATTGCAATTTTCTCCACTTGGATTTTCTATTAATTTTTATTCAATTTATATACTTAATGCTATTTATTCTTGTCTGCTGGGAACATTGAAACAGTTCGGACGCCTACATTGTATTACAGATAACTGATACACGAAAATTGCTTCATCCTGAACATGTGCATCCTGTAAAATGGTCATCTGTCACGCATAATGATTATTTTAGAGGTGTACTTCCTATGCATTTGTACGCAACATATTGAATTATTGAGTCACGCAGCAAATCGGTTCTATAAAAGTAAGATAACGAAACCAATATCTATCTATCTATCTATCTATCTATCTATCTATCTATCTATCTATCTATCTATCTATCTATCTATTTATATATTGTATTATGTAACAAATGAATATATAGTGCAAGTAATGTTTTACGCATTGTCATACAACATGCACAGTATTGCGAAGGAAATGACAACGCGTCTGTAAAAGCGAACTTACAAACTATTTCCAAAACAAAAATATTCATGGCGCAACACAGACGGTTCAAATTATGGAGGCAACTTAAAAAATAAGTATAAGTATAAAAACAAAAAAGTCCTCAGCTTAAAAATGCTCAAATTATGTAAAGTCCTGGTCCCACGGAGGCATAAGAGTAAGGCATAACAGTCAAAGTGTATTATTGTAGGGAAAATTATTTCCTGTCTTTTTATCCTTCTTTGATTTTTGAGTCATGTAATAAATGCAATCTTAAAAAATGATTAACTTACGTCAAAGTCCTAACACTTTTTTAATAATTTTGAAAAATTCCTCAAGATGGGAAGGAAAATAAATAGATCGATGGATAAATAGATAAATCGAAGATCAACTATAAACGAGTATTTGTTGCAAAGTAAATTTAGTAGGGACGAAGAAAAGTTTATAGGGATTTTGATTATCATATTCTAGAAAACTAGAAAATGTTACTTACGCCAGATACGTGTGCATAAGATCCATTAGAAGAATTGTCCACTCCACCCTAAACATAAAGGAGAAAACGGAATTGATGCCTAAATGTATTTGTCTTCCAGGTTCATTTAACTCTCTTTCTCTCTGTCTCTCTCTCTCTCACACACACACACACACAAACAAACACATCTATATATATATATATATATATATATATATATATATATATACATGCATACATTCACGTACATAAAGATGTACTTACATACATATATGTTCGTCCTACAATAGTGGTTGAGAGCATACAAATATCAATTAACGCACAAAATTGAATAACTGATAGAGTTTTCTTTAACATCAAGAGATTACCCCTAATTTATAGCTAAATAAAATTCATTTGTATAAAAGCTTATTGTGACTACATGACTAAGAACAAGGACCTAGGTTTCATGCTTTGTGTCTTAAAACTTCACTATAGTCAGGACAGGAGTGACCCTTGACGGAAAATAAGAACATAAATTAAACAACTGGTCCGGTCTTCTTTTTAGATACTATTCTATGAGAATCGTAATAAAATAGCATGTGATTGTAATGTGTTCCCAACTTGGGTTTATCTTCATTTGCAATCAATTTATATACTTCATGATATTTATTCTTGTATGGGAACTAACTGGAAATAAAGAAAAAAAACGACCGTACAAGTAATTTTAAATGGAAACAGTTTGGACACCTAAATTGTATGCCAGAAATTTGATAGGCGAAAATTTCATCATACTAAACATGCGAATCCTGTAAAATGGCCATCTGTCACGCATAATGATTATTTTACAGATGTACTTCCTACGCATCTATACGCAACATATTGAATAAGTGAGTCATGCAGAAAGTCAGTTCTAGAAAAGTAAGATAATGAAGCCATAATATAGCTTAAGTCTCCATTTTGTATCATATTAACATAACACGTGAATATACTGCGCAAGTAATAGCTAATGTATTGTCATACAGCATGCACAGTATTGCGAAGAAAATGAAAACGTGTCTGTAGAACCGAACTTACAAACTATTTATGAAACAGAAATATTCATGGCGCAACACAGATGGTTAAAAAGTTATAGAGGCATTGAGCTTAGAAATGCTCAAATTAGTTACAGGCCTTATTGCGCTGAAGAATACAAGTAATGTATAATAGTCGATGTGTACACTCTTAGGCAAAATTACTGATTATCTTTCTAACCTTCTGTTTGAGTCATGCAATAAGTGCAATCTTAAACAAAAATTTGCTTACGTCAAAGTCCTAACACTTTTCTAATAATTTTGAAAAATTCCTAAAGCTGGGAAGAAAAATAGATACATAGATGGATAAATACATAGATAGATCGATAGATAGATCGAGGATCAACTATAGCACGAGTATTTGTTTCAAAGTGAATTTGACAGAGACGAAGAAAGGTTCAAAGGCATTGTCGTATTAGAGAAAATGTTACTTACACCAGATACGAGTGCATATGATCCATTAGAACAATCGTTGTGTGGATCCTAAATATACAGGAGAAAAGAAATGAATGCCTAAATGTATTTTTTTCTTGGTTCATTTTACACACATACACACACACACATACATATATATATATATATATATATATATATATATATATATATATATGCATATTACATATGCACATGCATACATACACACATACATAAAACATATATGCATATGTATTCATCCCACAATTGCATTTGGGTGCATAAATATCTCAATCAACGAGCAAACATTGAAATGCTGGTATACTTTTCTTTAACATCAAAAGATTAACCCAAACTTATAGCTAAATAAAATCCATTTTTATAAAATCTTACTGCGACAACATGACTATGAACAAGGACCAACATTTGATGTCCTGTGTTTAAAAATTTCACTATTGTGAGGACAGGAGTCACACTTGAGGGAAAAGATGAAAATAAATGTGTCTCCTTTTTAAACTTACTAGTCTGTGAGAATCACAACAAAATAGCATGCGATTGCAATTTTTCCCCCGCTTGGATTTATCTTCAATTGTAATCAATTTATATATTTTATGCTATTTATTCTTCCCTAGGAACTGAATCGAAATAACAAGAGTGTACACGTAATTTCACATGGAAACAGTTTTGACACCTAAATTTTATTCCAGATAACTGATACACGAAAATTGCTTTATACTGCACATGTGCAGCCTGTAAATTTTGATATGTTACGCACAATGATTATTTTACAGATGTACTTCCAATGGATTTATACGGAAGACATTGAATAATTGTGTCCCGCAACAAGTTAGTTCTAAACAAAAGTAAAATTATGCAAACAAAATATATCTTAAGTCTTCATTTTGTATCAAATTAACATTACAAATGAATATATTGGGAAAGTAATGGCTGACGCATTGTCATACAGCATGTACAGTATTGCAAAGAAAGCGAAAAAGTGTTTGTAAATTCGAACTTGCAAACGATTTTTAAAACAAAGATATTAATGGCGCAAGAAAGATGGTTAAAATTATAGAGGCAGCTTAAATATATAACTATAAATAAATAAAAATAGTCATTGAGCTTATAAATGCTCAAATTATGTACAGGCCTTTTTCTGCGGAGGAATACAAGTAATGTATAATAGTCGAAGTGTATACTCTTAGGCAAAATTATCCTTATCTTTCTATCCTTCTTTTTGAGTCATATAATGAATGCAATCTTAAACAAAAATTCACTTATGTCAAAGTCCTAACACTTTTCTAATAATTTTGAAAACTTCCTAAAGATGGGAAGGAAAATAGATACATCGATGGATAAATAAATAGATAGATAGATAGATCGAGGATCAATTATAACACGAGTATTTGTTTCAAAGTGAATATAGTAGAGACGAAGACAAGTTGAAAGGCATTTTGATATCATATTCGAAAAAATATTACTTACACCAAGTACGTGTGTATATGATCCATAAGAGAAATTGTTGTGTCCATGCTAAACAAAAAGAAGAAATTTAATTAATGCCTAGATGTATTTTCCTTCAAGGTTAATTTAACTCTCTCTCTCTCTCTATCTCTCTCTCTCTCTCTCTCTCTCTCTCTCTCTCTCTCTTACACACACACACACACACATATATAAAAACATACTTACATAAATATATATTCATCCTACAATAGTTGTTGGGATCATAAAGATCCCAATCAACGCGCAAAACTAGAACTGGTGATACACTTTTCTTTACCAACAAGAGATTATCCCGAATATATAGCTAAATAAAATGCATTGGTATACAATCTTACTTCAACTGCATGACTATGAACAAGGACCAAGATTTGATGCTCGGTGTTTTAAAATTTCATTATAAACAGAACAGGAGTGACACTTGAAGGAAAAAAGAAAATAAATTGAAGAAAATAAAAACTGGTCGTGTCTTCTTTTTTACCTGCTATTCTGTGAAAATCACAACAGAATATCATACGATTGAAATTTTTCCCCACTTGGGTGTATCCTCATTTGTAATCAATTTATATACATCATGCTATTTATCCATGTCTGGGAACTCAATCTAACTGAAAAAAACAGCAACTAATATACACATAATTTCACATGGAAAAAGTTTTGACACCTAGATTGTATTCCAGACAACTGAAACACGAAAACTGCCTCATACTAAACAAGTGCATCATGTAAAATGCTAATCTGTCAAGCATAATGATTATTTTAGAGATGTACTTCCTACTGATTTATACGCAAAACATTGAATAAATGAGTCACTCAGCACATCAGTTCTAGAAAAGTAAGATAATGAAACCAATATATATATATATATATATATATATATATATATATATATATATATATATATATATATATATACATATATATATATATATATATATTAAATCTATAGTGTGTATGATATTAACATTACAAATGAAAATACAGGGCAAGTAACGTCTAACGAATTTGTCATGCAGCATACATAGTATTGCGAAGGAAATGCAATCGTTTCTGTAAAACCCAACTTACAAACCATTTTTACAATAAAAATATTCATGGCGCAACACAGACAGTTCAAATTATGGAGGCAACTTAACGAAATAACTGTAAGTAAAAACTAAAATAGTCATTGAGCTTAGAATGCTCAATTTAATTAAAGACCTTTCTCTGCGGAGGCATACGAGTAATGCATAACAGTCAAAGTGTATCATTCCAGACAAAAATATTGCATATCTTCCTATCCTTCTATTTTTTGAGTCATGTAATAAATGCAATCTTAAAACAAATGATTTACTTACGTCAAAGTGATAATACCTTTCTAATAATTTTGAAAAACTTACTAAAGATGCGAAAGAAAATAGATCGATGGATAAATACAGAGATATATCGAAGATCAACTATAACACGAGTATCTGTTTCAAAGCGAATATCGTAGAGACCATGAAAGGTTGAAAGGCATTTTCATTATCATATTCGAGAAAACGTTACTTACACCAGATACGTGTGCATAGGATCCATCAGAACAATTGTTTTGTTGATCCTGAACATAAAAGAGAAAGGGAATTAATGCCTAAATATATTTTCTTCCAGGTTCATTTTACACACACACACACACACACACACACACACACATATATATATATATATATATATATATATATATATATATATATATATATATATAATTGAGTCACGCAGCAAATCAGTTCTAGAAAAGTAAAATATCGAAACCAAATTATATCTTAAATCTCTAGTTTGTATCATATTAAGATTACAAATGAATATATTGGGCAACTAATGGCTAACAAATTGTCTTTCAGCATGCACGGTATTGCGAAGGAAACGAAAACGTTTCTGTAAAACAGAACTTGAAAACTATTTATAAAACAACAATATTGTGCAATGTGCCAGTACTGAACATTTCAGACACTGTCACGATGTCAGTTTCATGAAATAGCAACTTAATCTTTACCTAATGCAAATTGTTAACTTAATCGTATGATACATTATTTACGTCATGAAAAAATAATATAATTTACAATTAATGTAGTTGTGTGTATTTGTATTCTTATGAATGAAAACCTGAACAAAAGAGGAAACATGGAAGATGTTTCAATTCGTTGCCTTATAGACAATAAAAAGGAAACATATTGCCTTAAAAGATAAAACTGTTTTATAAGAAGCTAAAAAGCCAAAATATGTTCAAAGGTTGTTTTAATAATGATTCAAACCAATTTGGATATTGTTCCTGTTTGTATATATGATGCTAAGGATATTATATAGAATATTATTACTTTATTGATACTTTTTTATGAATCTAAAAGCAAATTTGAGCTTAGGTAGCTCAGCGCTAACGCGCTGACTTTACACCTTTGCTTTCCTGAGTTCGATACAGAGCTCCGCACCTGTAAGGGTTAGCGGTCTTTTGGAGTTTCTCCATCATTAGAGATTCGACTACGCGAACATTAGAGCCATCGTAAGCGAGATGGAATAAGTTGGAAGAACATGTTGTGCAATCGAAGTGACATAAATACAGTTAATTCAATAAATACAAATTTTGAAACTTTTAAATAACCCTTTAATCACCCTTTAATCACACAAAGTTAAATAATAATTATGATTTTCATATCAGTGACATTGTTTTGATAAAAGTTTTAGGACATCCATAGCTAGTTTTATTTCACGATGCTATCGTGATAAAATTAGATCCGAGTAATTGCAAGTTAGTTTTGTCATTTAGAGCCAATTTCCACCGTATATTGTGCATGGTCTCTATTTTGCTCTTCAATATATACATTGTTCATGTAATTCATGTCATTAATGTCTGATCAAGTCAACAGAGTATCGTATTTATGAGATATGTTGTCATCATTCCATAAACTAGGAAATGAAGAAAGGAAAAGCGAAAACATATTTATTAGTTGTTTCAACACTAGAATATAGCAATTATTTTTGTTTTCTTTTGTTGATAATTCGATCTTTACTTCACAGTTCATTGCAAAGTGTGAAAAATACGGAGGAATGATGCTCAGAATTTCCGAAGTTGAATATTCGCTTCAGTAGTCTGAGATTTGCAATGTTTCCCTTTTAAAGGTTTGAAAACATAAAGTAAGAGCTTAATAACTTCCTGACATAATGGTGTGAGTAAAATGAATTGATAGTATGCACTGTTTATATAAAGAGTGTTATTTACTCTACTTTAATACGGTATAGATATTTTGTTAAAGCCAGTCGAATACATCACAGTTATTAAAAAGATAATCTTTTAAAGTAAAAAAAAAAGAATTTGCATTATTATTTGGATAACATCTCATTCCAATTGATAGCCGCACATATGATCTAAGTGGTGTGGTATCCTTTATCCCCTTTTCTTTAAGCGACTAATGTCATTTATTTCCCTTTAAAAACCATGAATTCAAGGCTATTGTCTTTTCATTGTGGTTAGAAATCACAAATTTAACTTAATGTATGTAGTGATATGTGTATACAATATTAGGTTTAGTTGATACAAAATTCAAGGAAACGAGATACAATTTATCAGACACCTAATTAATTGATGGAAGAAGAATGTTCGTAAAGACAATTAAGAAGCTTACCCTGCGATAGCTTGCATCACCAGACCAAGCGGAAGCGCCGTCAGATTCATGTGTACGCTATATAAATAGCATTACAAACGTAATGTAACAGTGTTACATATATATGTGGACTGCATATTTTTAAAAAAATATTTTAGACATAAGCAACTTTGAAAAATTTAAATCTGACTTAAAGAAATTGCAAAGAAGGCAAAACATTGAATACAAAAGCTTAATCTTTTTAATGATTAAAATATAAAATATATAGAAAGCATTGCAGCAGCATGCTAAAAGCTTATGTATGCATGAACGATTAAACAAACACAAACATGACACTGTAAATAATGTAATAAGTGATGCTTATCTGAAACATGCTCATGACTACTTTCAATAAAACTAAACTTTATCATTTCATGCTCGCATCGACGAGTCCTTATGAACATATCGATACTATTCCACAATTTAGCTTCAAACAAAATGCAACTTGGTCGATGATAATCTCGCTTACATATGATAAACTTATTTATTTCCAGACAAAAATCATGTTCTTGGTACAGGTTATCAGACATTCCAGATATAAACTAAATATATGTTTTCTGTCAATGATAGGTCAATCGTGTTTTTTCGCAAATCATCTACATATTCAGTTGTGATCAATAGTTTTACATATGGTATAAAACCTAACTATACTCTCGTTACAGTTTCCTCTCATTAGGAATTGATAAGTGCATGAGACAATATATACATCTATAATCAACTTACATCAGTAAACGCCATTGACAGCGCTGCACAGTGTCTCCAAACTTTTTTCGAAGTGTATGTTGTTAAATCTTCACTACCTGTTTTTACATATCTGTAATTACAAGAAAATATCAATCAAATGAAACATTGAAACTAATAGGTTTCGTGTAGCTTCCTAAAGAGTAATCATTTCATATGCAAAGTATGCAAATTATACTGAACTTTTACAAACGGAGCAATCACTCAGCAATATGACAACATGTTGAATTAATTTATTCAAAACTTTCTCAATTAAGCGGTTTCGTCTGACTACTATTTTTAAGTGGTTTGAGACTGGAAGTCACGTCCGCAAAGAAATCACAGTAAATTAGATTCAAATAGGTTAGTTCGGTTATTTATATATAGAGAGATTTGGGAACATGTATCGTTTAACTTGCTTTTTTATAGCTGATAATGTTTAGACTGTTCAATTTCATACACAATAAATAAATTGAAAGCTAACCTGAAGCTTTCTTCCTTGTACTAAGGACTTCATCAACAGAATGATTTATTCTCTACTGATTGTTAACATCACCCGAGGGAATAGTGAGCGATTCTAACAAACTGACCCAGATATGCGGTAGATTGTAACGGCCTGCGTCCCTGTTCAGCGATGGTTTGTGAGCACGGATGTATGTAGAATCTTTAACCCCCGCTCAAACCATGACTGTTCTCGATCTAAGATATTTACTGAGTCCCAAAATACCGTATGGCCAGGGCAAACTGTGTGGATGTGTCGTGATACCTCAGACGAACTTGAACTTGGTCTTCTATGTTCGTTGAATCTAGCTTTCAACGTGCTTTCCGTTTCCCCAATATAGTTGTGATGGCACTGACTGTCAACTTGTCCTTCACACTTTGTGTAATAGATAGGTCCACACATATCTTTCTTATTAGACTTATCATTTGGGTGAACTAGTATCTGTCTTAGCGTCAGGTATGGTTTAAAACACACATTCATTTTATGTCGCTGAAAAACGCGTTTCAGGCATTCGGAAGTCCCTTTCACATATGGTAGGATGATGCTACCTTTCGAGTCAATTTTTCTAGTTATTGGTCGACTCTTCCAGGTATTGTCACTTTGACTAGCGTTCAGCCTGTTGGCAACCTTTTGAAACGTCCAATCTGGATAATGACATCTCTTGAGGGCAGCATTGACATGATCGAGTTTTTGTCTGACATCTGTGGGGTCAGATGTAACGACTTTGGCTCCATGATGTAATGTACTGACAACCCCAAGTTTCTGATCTAATGGATGGTTCCAGTCAAAATCAAGGTACTGGTCTGTATGCGTAGGTTTACGATAAACCGTAATTTTCAAGGTGCCGTCGATGTTTCTGACGGTGTTTGTGTCCAAAAATGCTAAGCCGCCATTTTGTTCCTTTTCTGTGGTGAATGTAATATATGGATCAATGCTATTAATGTGATCTGTGAACGCAGATACATATTCTGCCTTCAGCTTAGTGTGTGTGTCATCCACATATCTGTACCACCAACCCGGGGGGTGTGGAGCAGAGCTGAGCGCTAACAACTCACAATGTTCCATATATAAATTACACACTATAGGGGAAACTGGCGACCCCATCGCAGCACCGTGTATTTGACGGTAAAAAGTTCCATCATACACTAAGTATGTGCACTTCAAGCACAACTCCAACAGTCTTGTTAATTGTTGTGGTGAAAGTGGTGTTCTCTTTGTAAGGGTAATGTCAGATGATAATCTGTCATTAATAAATGACAAAGCCTTATCAACCGGTACACTAGTAAATAAGGCACTCACATCGTATGAAACCAACACTTCATCCTCCGTCACATTCTTATCCTTAATCAGACTGGCAAAATGTTTTGAATTCATAAATAGATACTGACTGAACAGGGACGCAGGCCGTTACAATCTACCGCATATCTGGGACAATTTGTTAACATCGCTCACTATTCCCTCGGGTGATGTTAACAATCAATAGAGAATAAATCATTCTGCTGATGAAGTCCTTAGTACAAGGACGAAAACTTCAGGTTAGCTTTCAATTTATGTATAAAACTCAAGAGTTTAAGCATGATCAGCTATGAATAATATGACACAGTTAAGCTTTCAACAAAGTATTGTTTGTTTATATTTATGTCACATTTTAAAGCGAAATATTTGTAATATTTAAAGTTTTAATTCATATGGAATGACTTTGTGAAATGCGGAAGAGGTTAACAAGAACATTAATATATGGAACAGATATTCTACAGAATTACAAAGACGCCAAACAGGTTCATATGCGAATGATACTGGTGAATATCACCTCCACAGTGTATACATATCTCTCAACTACGGCTCAGTGTTTATCAAAAACCCGACATATGATATGCATCCGTATCGCCCGCCTATTAAACTGACACAGATACAACAAATAAACATATAAATATATAATGAGGTATCACAGACATGTTTTAGAACAAGCGCACAGTCAGTTTTGATAAACTGTGTACATTTTTACAAATCTTTTTAACAAAACAGCATGTGAAATGGGAGCAGTGTATGTAATACAACCTTTTTGATCTCACATCGTTTTTATATTTGTAGATTTTTAGCGTACGGACCCGATATAGATGCAAATATGTCGGCTCCATGAGTGATTAATTATGCAAAACTTTAACTGTTATGTCACTTGCAAATCCTTACTATGGGTACATGTCTGATAGAAGGTTTGTTGATATTACCCAATGGGAACATTTACTGTTATCCCTTGTGGAACAATATAATCAGTTACATCATCCGCGTTGTAAATAGGGTCATTTGGCATTTCAGAAAATAGACAGTCATCGCCTTTCACTTTGCCGAGACAACGATATCTCACTGGGTATCAGATTAAGTCACAACCAGTAGTTTTCTATAAACCTTTCGAGATAACGACATCAATACAATTGGTTTATTGTTTTAATGGAGCATGCCAAATTTTGATTAAGGGATTTATTAAAGTTTATGCACTTGAACATCATGTCACCTAGCACCAAATCATATTAGACATTCGGAAGGACGCCAGTTTGAAATAATCCATTATTAAAAGCCTCGTTCAGTTCTTTTGTTTACTTTTAATGTTTCAAGATTGTTGTTAAAATAGAGAATATGCTGTGAAACATATATGCAGTTTCACTCATGTTGATTATTTGCGTGTAATATTAATAATAATAATAATAATAATAATAATAATTATTATTATTATTATTATTATTATTATCATCATCTGTCTGAAACTGAAATAATAATGAGCTTCATAAACAACGGTACTTATTTATAGTAGAGAATACTTATATGGGGTAATTGCAGCAACTAATGTTATAAATGTTTCCATATATGTTGATGCTTCCGCATTTTTTAAACTGAAAAATGAAATTTTCAATCATGTGTATTAACATTTGGTCGATTTATTTATTTTGGTTACTTGCAAATCTGAATGACGATTACGACAGACACTACCGCCACCATTACTACCAATACTACACAAACTATTCATACTTATACCAGCACCACCACACAATCAATCACAACACATCGATTAACAATATAAAGTGAGATAGGCATCCGTTTGATAACAAAATGAGGGATTGTTTGCCTATATTGTTTTCTGACAACAGAAAAGTACCTAATTATATCACAAAGCGAGTTTAATATAAATCTTTCACGTTATCATGTATTTTTATGTTATTGGACAGTTGTGATATTTGTAATAATTACTGATCTTTCATTGGTTTTGTTGTCAATTTTGTTACATGTTGTTGGCACCTGTATAGATGCAATTGATTTGCAAACAAAAGGTATGTATCTGCTTCCGTAAATGGTGGAAGTTAATGCATATTATTGTGTTTACCATCAAGCACACATTCTGTTGTATTTCGAATTTATAAATTATTTTGAATGACGTTGGATCACTTGTACAAATGCTTTGTGAAATAAAGGTAATTACATACATTTTTGTCCTGTGTCTCGATTTCGAATTAATGTAGGTAATATAATGTATGTGGAATCTATAGATAGTGCCTGTGCTCAACTGACATAATTGCTCAAACAGTTGAAAGTATTGAACAACATACTGCTCCATATGCACATGAACTGCTGATGGTAGGTGCGATGTTAATTAGCTCATCAGATACCAGACAGCACAAAACATCATGAACAAGTTCAAACATGCATTCAGAGCGAATATATTTACCATACAATATCTAATGAAATGGAGATAAATGTGATCCTTATAATTAAATGTAATGACCGTTAATCTCCAAGAACAGTTCTTCTTGCTGGAATGGGCTTTGGGATTAGAAGAATGAGTTGCAGACTGAAAAGATGCCACCCTGCACTCAAATTTGATAATTTGTATGAGGTCACGAAAAATCTTGGTCAGCAGAAAGCATGAGGGTTCGCCGAACCTAATTTGACAAACTCGATGATGTGCAACCTAGTACCTAAACAACTCAATCAGTAGGAAGAGAACATTAGAAAAACAAAACAAAACATAAAGACTTGTTATGCAGGTGAAACAAGCATACTGCGTTGATTAATTCCAACCTTGAAATGTAAAGGGAGAAATAAGGCTACTAAACGCAGCTGATATAAAGACGGTAAACAGTGCAAACGTGGGCTTAAGTAAGCTACAAGCTGTAAATCTTGTTTATATCACCATGCATTTATAGATAACGTTATCTAAAACAAAGGTTTCTGAGAAAAATTGCAACCTATGAATGCACCATTCTATTTTCATAAAGGCACGCGAAAGAAGTTTGATACTATTAATGAAATAGTCACAACTTTGAACAAGATATTTGTATAATTGCAGGGCCACATTTAAAAGGTGTTTAAGAAACTTTATATACCTAGAGACATCAAAAATATTGTAGAGGAAGACAGCTTGTTTCATCCATTATTATGGATCCAGATCGTAAAGATGTAACTTGAAATTAAACGGCAAGCCACATTTGCACTTTGAAAATGTGACTACACATGAATAATGCATCTGACAATTAGTTACTGACAAAGTAAGAGTACTTGTAAATAAAAATGAAAAGCACTAAGGAAGATAAGTTAAAATACCATAATCGTCCTGGCCATTGCACAAATAACACAAATAAAAGATATATGAATTGTCAATGTTGACACATTTTTTAAAATTCATTTCCCATTCATTAAAAAATAGACTAAACATGGCATTATTGATCTTTATTATATATATGCATTGCAAGCTGATATTCTCTCTCTCAAATTAAATTGGGATCGCACACGGTTTGCTAGCTGTGAGAGTTAGTCCGTGCACAACTAACAATAGAAAGTTTGAAGGAAAGCCAAGAATACATGTAGTGCATATGGCAACTCATGTGGACAAGTGGGTGCTGGAAGTATCCTCGGGGAATTGTGTTATATCATCAATGCTATTTCAGAGTGCTACTTGATGGTCACTGTAAGTGAGACATTTTTTGCATAGATGGGTTGACCATACCTGAATACCATGGACGTTGATTGATATGTCACATGTGAATGCTTTAACCCTAGTGTAGGACCCGAGTCGATGTGGCATATTGACTCAAAAAGTGGTTATGCATAGAACTTATACTCAATCAAATTGCACGAATGCTATATGTGATATGAACTTTGCCCCCAGAAAGTACTCTGTGCTCCTTCTTTAAGAACGCATCTGCAGAGTCTAGCAAGTTTTTAGAGGCTCAAATAATAATTAACATGTAATGCATTTATCAGTATGATAGGGTAATGTAGCATGCGTGGAATCCAAGTGATTTACTGATCAGTGTTTCCGCTTAAACATTAATTGAAAGCCGCACTCTTACATATAAATTTGACCATGCCAATGATAAATCTAACAAAATGGAAAAAAAACATGACAGAACTATATTTTTCTCCTGGTCGATCCCTCTGCAAATTGTACTTCTATATACATGTGACTAAATAAAAGCACACTATTGCAAATAATTGGATACAAAATGTCTAAATTCTTTTAAATATTTAAATTTTCCAAACCTTTCTTCTCAAGCTCAGTTCAAACACTGTCGTGTCCATTTCCATTTTCGTTTTTTTCTAATGTTAATCATGAACCATCAGTGTCCTAGTGATTTAGAGACTTGTTGATTATTCTTATCCCTCACCTGCTTCTCATTTTCGAAGGGTGAGTCAGTTTGTGCTTGCACGAGTGAACGGTTTCACACCAATCTAGCAGTTCGACTACGTCTGTAAACGGTCATTTTGCCGTTGTGTTCGCCCCTTTTGAAAAATAGTCTCATTCAGTATCCCAGCCCTCTTTGGATAAAGCTAGGCAAGAGCACTAAGAAGTATGGTGGGTGATAATTTAATGGCCCGGAATAAACATTAAGAGTGTTAATCGCTTCGAATGGGAACGGATGCAACAGTGTTTGTATTATCACAGAAAATGTTGGATTGAAAATCAGAAGTATGGGGGGGGGTGTTATTGTTTTAACGGCACTTTTAACACATTATTGGCTATATCATGGAGAGGAAAAAATAGCTCAGTTCCTTTCCCAAGGACACACCGAGGCAGCCGACCCACGTTGACCAGAGCGGGTATAGAACCGATGACCCTGAATTACGAGTCCGAAGCTCAACCAACTGAGCTACCTCGGCTCCCTCAGAAGTATTTAAAAGCAGTTTTTTTTATAGCAATGCTTCACTTTTATTTAGACAGTTCTAGATAGGGTATAATCATAACAACAAATCAAGGGAAAAAAAAGCGCTCAAGCAAACTCACTTCTGTGACAAAGTCATTTTTCCCATTAAGATTACTCTCTCAGGACGTATAATGTGACTGTATCGTTTATGTCTTGTGTGTGCGTTCGACATCAACGAAATTCGTGTAAAAGAGAACAGATGACAAAATTCGATTATATGTGACCGTCAATAATGAAGAACCAATATGCTGTAGTTTCATGTTGGTAAGAATAGTGTATCGTTACCTTATTTCTAATGTAACTAAGGCGGTTTAATAGAGAGAAAGACAGACAGATAACATGCACACATATTGTATGAGAGAGAGAGAGAGAGAGAGAGAGAGAGAGAGAGAGAGAGAGAGAGAGAGAGAGAGAGAGAGAGAGAGAGAGAGATTACATTCACCCCTCACTAGAGCTCAAGATAAACTCTTAAATACCCGTGGCGCATTTTTTATAGAGCATATTCAAATGCAAACTCATGTTATACTATTTCAGTGCGATAATGGAGAGTAATATAATACTATGCTAATTTCTCGAGCATAAATGAAGCGACGGTACTGATTGTTGTTTAATTCCTAGTTTTGCATTACATGACACAGTTCGAACCGGTTCATCAGCACTTCAAGTCAGCCAACAACTACTTTTTTTCTGTAAAGATAGGAAAGTGGCAGGGCCGGATTAAGATCTTTAGAGGCACAAAGCACTGAAAAGATTATGGTCTCCCTCCCCCCCACACCCCCCCCATGTAATTCAAAATAAAAACATTACTAAACTATAATTTCTCTTTTTTTATTTTGTGCCCCTGTTTTGCCGGTGCCCTAAGAATGTGCTTAGTCTGCCTATTGGGTAATCCAGCACTGGAAAGTAGTATATCTCAATCAGTTACACAAGTCCTGGCTTGTCTTTCTCTATCATGCAAATATGTTTTTTAAAACCGCCACTGTCATCACCACCTCCGCCAATACAACAACAAAGACAACCATAACTGTCACAATTGTCAGCATCACTATACTTCATCATCGTCTTCTCGTTATTATTACAAACGGTTTCTAGATTTTTGATCGAGATGAGAATGGATTACACGCATTCTTTTCCGACTGCTATATAACGAATGCAAACTTATTCATAAGCTTTTTGCTAATAATTTACCAAAAGTAGTATTCTGATTCATCAGAATAGTTTGATTTTTTTAATCGATACGATAGCCTAGACAAGTAAAATATCTCGAAGAATCCGTTATATTTAAAGAGAAGTTTAAGTAGACTATCCATTATTTATATTTTGCAAGCTGAGGCAACTATTAGTGAGAATGTTTGATTTTATATTTTTTTTGCTTTTCTTCATCTGTACATATATATATATGTATATATATATATATATATATATATATATATATATATATATATATATATATATATATATATATATATATATATATACGAGAGAGAGAGAGAATAATATCCAGACATGTTCCATAAAGGATTGATAGTAGTAGTAGTATGGCACAGAGGAACACATTTGCGGCCGGATTTAGATCCGAATAATTAAAAATCAGGAGCCTTAACTGGCAAGTGTATAAACTTTCCAATTTTGTCGAATTCAAGATGTACGAAAAATGTTTTCTGTTACCATTCATGTGCTTTCAACACACTGAATGTGTAAACGCATATAAAAAGATCGTGTGTTGTATACAAATTGTATTTTTATGTACAACAACACACAACACACATTAAAATACTTATTGATATAAGCATTTATGAATCTAAGATTTACAAACCTTATAAATATTCGTAAAAATGTACTCAGTACGCTGTGGAAAATATTTTGATTATCTCTTTTTAACAGTCTTTTTTCGTTATCATTTAGTAAATTATACACAAGAACTAATCTGATGTAGTACAAATACCCTGTAACATCTAGTTGGGGCCACACAAAAAAAAAAAAAATATATATATATATATATATATATATATATATATAGAGAGAGAGAGAGAGAGAGAGAGAGAGAGAGACATAGAGAGATACAGACAGACAGACATAAAGAGAGACAGACAGAGGCAGAGGCAGACAGACGGATGCAGAGACAGAGACAGACAGTGAGGGTCACATTACCTTCAATTAAACGTTATAATGCGTCATATTCAACTACCGACTAATGTCACAATTTGTGACCTGAATGGATAATTAAATTATAATGTGGTATAATGGTTGAACGCGCTTAAATGAAGACTGAATGGGACTTCCTAGTTCCGTCTGTATGTTGACCTTTGACCCAAATGAATTCAGTTTCAAAGCTTCCGATCACGGACAGTTTTACCAAATTTTGAAAGATTAATATTGTTATATAAATCTCTTTACTTGTAGGTAAACTTTAAAAGCAATACATTTTGAAGAAAAAGAGAATGACAGATTAAAGGACAAGAAAACCATCAAGTCTTTGGCGGCATCAATATTACTTCCTATAGTAAGAATTTTGTTTCCTCAGATCTACTCTACACGCATAATTTACGTTTACTATATATTGTGTACGCCGATACAAAGTTAGCTAACACAGAAGCCATAACACTATTTAAATCTATATTTCCCATTGTTGGGATCGGAAGAGGGTAGATAGCAGAGGTTACGAAGTTTTTAGTATCCCACTATGGGAAAACCAAACAAAACATCAAATAAGGATGGATGACCTAGTCTCAAAAGGATCAGGAATAATTCAACCAGAGACTTGGATGAGCAAACTCGTTTGAGTCATGGAAACTAGCCAATATTTCTCATCACTGAATCCAATGATGAGAACAAAAAAACTAAACAAGCTGTCACATTATGTGATAGCCAAAGCGCAAAGGCACATATTGACGAAATTGGTCTTCTACCTCAAAAACATGATCCAGTAACTGCTTGCTTTCAGGAAATTTTATTAAAAGAAAACGATAGAGTTAATCTTAAAAACTCCACCACGTACAAACAACTTTTCAAGAAATGCTTACAAAACTGCTGAAAAAGTGTCAATCATCATGAAAAATAAAACTTCTCACATCCAAATTAATCTCAGTATTAGTGTTGATGCTGGAGCTGTTTGTGTGTCGTTACATAAAACTCTTTCACTTTGGTCAATGTATCTCCCTCCAAGCACTCGAATCAATCAATCTGATCTTGACCATCTTATTGACCACCCTATTCAACATCATAATTAACAACATAGAGAAATCTCTTCATCCAGGAACTGACAGCTATTTATATGTTGGCGACTTTTTGATCTGATATGGATCAAAGAGTATGCATAATATGGAACGTGAACTACAGATAAGCTTAAATAGAGTTCAGATATGGGCAGAAGAAAACGGAAAACGGATTCAAATTTTCGAAATCAAGATCTGTTTGTGTGCACTTCTGCCGATTACATCGTATTGGTGGTGACCCGAAAATATATCTCAATGGTTGTCGTATTCCTGTTATGGATGAGACCGCATATTTAAGCCTATCTCCGACCATACATTTACCATTCTTCCTCATAGTAGATACCTCAGGGACAAATATTAAAAAGCCCTTGATTTAATACGATTTGTGTCAAACACAGATTAAGGACCAGATCGGAAAGTCTTGCTCCGGTTATACAGGTCATTATAAATATCTAAACTTGACTATGCCTCAATTGTGTACGGATCAACTTGTAAATCTTGCCTGCAGATGCTTGACCCGATACACAATCAGGGACTTTGACTCTGTCTGGGTGCGTTTAGAACTTCCTGTTCAGAAAGTCACTATAATGCGGCAAATGAACCATCACTTTATCTCAAACGAACGAAATTGGCTCTTCAGTATGCTACCAAACTATCTTCTAATCTATCTAACACCGCATATGATGTAGTTTTTAGGCCCAAGTGCCAAACTTTGTACGCTGAGAAACCAAACCTCATTCCAGATTTTGGCATACGAATTCGACCTCACTTAGAAACAACAAAAATCAATGTTGGAAATACTGCAAAATTGAGTATTACCACATCACCTTTGTGGCTATCAAAATCTCCTAAATAATATTTTACCGTTGCGAATTCAAAAAATTTTCAACAACTCCTCTCCTGTTTCAGATTAAATTCAATGAAATCAGAGTCTCATATCGTAGCCATTGCACTTCAATTAAAAGATTTTTTCTTCTTTTGTGTCGTAATATTTTTTTGGTTTTTAATTTAAATATTTAGTGTTTATTCCAGATGATAAATCGATATAAACAGCAGCAAATCTATTCGTTTTAATTTTCTAAGACCTTGAAAAGATAGTTACTCCCAAACTATTTTTGAATTTAAATAACTCTTAAGCTTAATATATTTGGATTAAAATGATCTTGCTTTCAGCTGTATTAAGCACGTGTCTGGTTTCAGATACTCCTAAGGTCGAGCAATATTCCACACAAAAGCTAGTTTATATTTCCCATAAATATGAGAGATAGAAGTTGCCCCATCTACTAACTAGAACTCAAATGAAATGCTGTTCTAGTCGCAAAATATTGTATGTATCAGTTTCAAATGCACTCTAATGGCGTGCTTTCTCAATGTTGTAAAGCATATTATTATATGCTCACTTTGTTTCTCATCATTTCAACATTGTCGGAAGTATGCAGTGTTTCTCAATACTGCATTGCATCATACTGTACGAAACGTGCATGACACGCAATCATGGGAATACTCGGTTGTATTGTTTGCATACGGCTGTGTATTACCCCAGGATTAACAGAAAATAAACTAGTTTTCTTCAAGAAGTTTCCTTTTCCAAATACTTAATAAATTAGCTGAAAATATATATTTATTTTTAACCGAAAAATACTTGTTTTTGATGTTACAATTTGGAAGAATCCCATAGCGCGTCAGTGATATCGTCAGCATGTTACGTCATAAGAACATTACTGTTAGTGGCACGCGCTAGCCTCAAAATGAGGCATCTATTGTACAAGATAAACACCTCCTTTTTCTCCATGCAGATCAGGTAAAAAAATTGATTATGTAATAAATACGTTACTACATTTGAATGGGAAATATCAACTTCGTTTCTTCCTTAACGTGTGGATTAGCTCTCCAAAAAACTCGTTGATTGTTTCCCATACCAATATATTAAGCTATAAATATTTTAGATGATGTTGTTGTATCTCGCGCTAGAATGAAGCGAAAATATTGATACAAGGTTTAAAGTTTAATTTATAGTGTGGAATTCAAAGACTCAGTTGTAAACTGTTTACATGAAGACCACGCTTTTCGGACACATGAACCATGTGAATGTCAGGCTATATGACTATCGTATATAACCAAAGGTACAATGCAATATTTCAATTGATCCATCAGGGTGGGCATTGTCTTGCCATATTTGTTTCCTTAGCTATCACACGTTCGACTACCACCAACATTTTCGTTATTGTTATTATTATTATTATTATTATTATTGTGGTTGTTACAGTTTTTTGCAGTTATTCATATTAGTAGCATCTTTCTAAAGGTTTAAAATATTGCTACTGAGACCTTCACCGACATCATAACAACCACTCGACTGCTACTGCTGTTTCTTGTGATACTACAACTACTTCCTGTTCTTCTACTACTAGTGCTAGCGCGGCTGCTTCTTTTTTTCTACCCGTTCTAGTTCTACTGCTACTTCAACAAGTACAAATGAAAATGCTCCTACCACTTTATAAATCAACAATAAAGACTATCACACTCACTAGGTCCACTGAAACTTCCCAGTACACCATATACATCTACTTCTGCGCATACCAATAATACTGATTATACAAGTTACTTATTCTGCTGTTGCTGCTTGAAATGCCACTAGTAACCTTATAATCTGTAAAATAAATGGTCAAATAGTCTTTATATCCACAAGCACTGATATCGACGCAATTCTCATTCCTAAAGATGGATATAATATCGTATTACCGGACATAAGAAAACAACTTAAAATCAAATAATATGTTGAACATACACAAATAGACACTTGTAACGACATTCATGGTTTCTTCAGAGAAAAAAGTAAACGGGAATTACAAAATAGATATTATACCTGCACTTTTCACGGTAGCATCAAATGATCTTCAAATACAAGTAACAAAGTTCCAATCGGCATGTATGAAATGCAAAGTAATGTGATATGTCTTATATTGTGTCTAAATCTTGCGAAACGAACAAAACAATAATTTTGACAAGGTAAATTATAAGTGGTAAGTCAGTCTATACAGAATGTCATTTTGTATTATTGGTACTGAAGATTTAAATTATTTCCATATTGACGACGCCAATGAGAGGACAAGGAGGAGGATGGTGATTGTTTTAAATATTAGTTTTGTTGTAATAATAATAATTATATTATTAATGATAATATTATTATGTCCATCAGTAACAGAAATGATGATAAAATACACAACAACAGCAGCTTGATAGACATAATAGTTGTTGTAGAAACGGTAAGTGTATTGTTTGTTCCTGAGAATTATATCTTGCTAGTTATATATATATATATATATATATATATATATATATATATATATATATATATATATATATAACGGATCAGATGCGATAAGGGCCACTTTCGGCCCCAATAAGGATTTGTAAAATAATATTACATGTAACAATGAAATATGTGAGCTTTTAAAAATGCTAATTTTTATTTGCTAGGTCCATTGACTTCAAATGTAAAGTAACTCGAATTATGACTGGTCATATCTTGATCGTATGAGACACTACGTCAAAGACCTCCTGTTAACCTCACATTTTTCATTTTTAATTCAGTGTTATTGAAGGAACACTAACAGCATTAAAGAAATATTCAGGTATATGCTTTCAGATTATCCTATGTACTAGACCCGCAAACAAATAAAGAGAAATCTTAAGAGTTCAGTACAACATTCTATTAAGGCACATCGTAAATGGTGCAGATTGCGAAATCGGTAAGAAAAGTTTTTTCTACTCCTGTTCTTTTTGGAGGATTTGCACTCAGCATTATTCATTAACAAACGAAAGAGAGAGAGACAGACAGACAGACAGAGAGAGGGAGAGAGAGAGAGGATATATGTGGAAAGATTTATCCAACAGTGTGCCGTGGTTCGTATGTTGACCTGGCCAGCATGGTGCGACTGCCGTGATGATGCTCCGGACAAGACACTTTAGCCATTGGCACTAAACAATCTTTCATGCATTGACTTGCCGTTTAACACCACTTAACCAGCTATACAGATATGTCTTTTTCAACAAAACTAAATGTTGTGCTTGATTTCATTTAGTTATGCATTATTACTTTTTATGTTTGCTTAGAAGTTAACATTTACACTAACGGCAGCTTGAGATCAACTTCCTGGTCCTGTATTCCAAGACCCAGTTAAACCCTGTTCGTGTACAATACAACGCGCTTTATATAAAATATACGCTCAATTTAATTTAGACAAGCAATGTGTCATATATAAAAAAAATAGTTTTCGAAACGACGGTAAAATAGAGTGGCTCAATTATTTCGGCTAGCCTTGATCTTTCTGTCTTTTATAACAAAACTGTTTCATCAGCCGTCAAAGATAGTCCTCTAGTTACACAGATAAACGGAAAGTTATCTCCTGACACAAATAAGCTATACTTTAACAATCCTGGATGTTCAAAGTCGGACAGATGATAACTATGTAATCAAAAGAGTTTATATATTCAGTCTCTATCAGATCGAATGTAAACATGGTCTTTAAACAATTCGTAACTCCACAAATTATCATGCTATGTGGTTCTTTATATATATTGATTCACTGTGCAACAAGGTTGCAAAGCAAACATGCCTAAAATAACTGATTTCAATTGATTGTTTTCAATGTAGACAATGATATTTTAATAAATGAACGTCAAGTGATATTATAAACCCTTTTTCCATAGCCTGCAAACGGCATCTCTTCAATACAAGCATTTGGTGCTTTACCTGTCCCTGGTCTCAACTTTCTCATTTTATCATTCATGATGCATCGCTCAATCCTATTAGTCCTAACCGGCACAGGTAATCACAAATCTGTGTAAGTCATAAAAGATTTTGTAGTAAATGAACTTGTAAAGACGATAACTACCAGCGGATATTGTTTCGCAATCAATCTGCCTAAATTGTTTCCTGCTGCATTATTAGCATCTCCCATTACCTTTATATCAGTATTACTAGATCTCAACTGAAAGTTCGGAAGAAAATTATATATTCAAAATGTGTAATTCTAGGCGCTATGAATGGCGTTCTGGAGTTTACTTTATCCATATGGTGCAAAACTCTTCCAACTTCCAAATAAACCGATTTTGTTTGAGTTTGCTGTTGAAGATTTTAGGGGTGTAATCAAATTGTTCAGGTCTATTAATTTTCTTTAAGTTTAATGAAATGTCGGTCTGATGCGCTAGTGCGCTGTTTATCTTATATTTGAATTTTAGAGTTATTCTAATCCGATGCTGGATGTAAAAGCACAACAGTATGAGTGGTGAATTCTATTTCATTTCTTTTCTTTTTTATGATTTTGAATGTTAGCACATCTCTATGTACGAGATGGTGATACACAAATGTATGTGGTCTAGTTATTTTTAAGTTTTTATTTTTTGATGTTCTCCCTATACGAGATGATTATACACACAAATGTTAGTGGTCAAGTGATTTTAAATATTTTATTTTTAATATTCTCCCCTATACCAGGTGATAATGTACATTATAAGTGGTCCAGAATTGTCAATATCCTTTAAACTGACTTTGCATGACGCTTGCACTGCAAAACATATGTTTCAAGGCCCTTTATGCATTTTCCTCTAGAAAGTCAAACTGACAAGTTATTCACGGTGTGTGTTGCTTTTAATTAATGGTCAGGTTTGTTGGTGACATTGGCCAGGATGAAGACAATCTAATTCATCTTTAGAACTGAGCTGAAAAATGTCATCAAGATATTACGCTAAACCATATTTCTTGTTACAAGCGCCAAAAGACACTCAAGTCGAACTTAATCTTCGTGTATGTCAGCTGGTATTTAAATGAAAGAAAATAATCGCCCCGTTTTGTTTGTTCCAGTCCAAATTTCTACCATAATACATGTCAGAAAATACCTTAGTCATTACAAACATCACTTGCGTAAAATTCAACAATACAGAGAATGCCTCTTTAGTAAACAAACGTTGTCTGACTTGCACATTTCACTAACTTTCATTATCATTATTATGTTTGAAAGGTTAAATATGGAAATATCTACTGAAACATGTTTTTAATGTTCCATGCATGAATGCCCCATATTCTTTGCTCTTGTAAATTATGTTGCATGATTATGCATTACTGCTTTAAAAAGTGTTATCGTCACTAATGTTGACGCAGACATTGCCTCCCCTGATAAGTAGGCGTAAGTGACTAGCTACATTACTATTGGAGCGTAAGAGATTCGCGGTAAACTTCAAAATGAGCATGGATGTTACGGAAATATACGAAATTATAGCGACCTACACCTGCATTCAATGTAATCATTGATGGATAGAAATAACAAACAAAGAAAATTTGAAAGATGACAATTTTGGGAAGGAATTACGAAACTACTGTATGCGAATGCGTTGGTACAGTCTTAAGCTTCTAAGGATTGTTTCCTAATATTGATATCATATATGAACAGACATGGAACATAGAAAATCTCCCAGTACTCCAGTTAGAAATGGAGGGGCTCGCTCTACTCCCCCACCCGCTCACGCCCTAAGTGCACTTATAGCTCCTTCCCTCTGTCCTTCTAGAGCCCTTCCCTCTGCCTCTCTCCAACATTTCTCAAACACCTCCTTATTTTATTTAATTTTCTGTTTATCTAGTATAGGATAAATAGATGAATGTGCTTTTGTCTGTTCCTATTTCCGAAAAGATGAAATTCTAACTTGTTCCAAAAGTGCCGTTCAAGGCACCCCTATACCCTTCCCTTTGGGAGTAATTCCTATCTGCAGCACTGACACCTTTCATTGCCACCCCTTATTTTCAGATATACGTATTCATTGTACTCTACTTGATAGTTGTGGATATTTTAAACCTTCGTTATTCTGTAACGCAAACGGATACAGTTAAGGAACACACTTTTATTTTAAATTTGTACGCTGCGAAAGAGGACGTCTTATTCTTTTAAATATTCTGGAGCCGCGGTAGGTCAGTTGGTGGAGCCTCATGCTGGTATTCCAAGGGTCACAGGTTTGATGCAAGCCAAGGCAAGCCCCGAACGGATGCCTCGGGGTGTCCTTGGAAAAGGCACTTAGCTCCCATTTCCACATCATGATATAGCCATTAGCGTCTTAAACGTGCAGTTAAAAACAAACCAAACAATCAACCTATTATTCGCCTTCTCTCAACTCTCTCATACAATTTTCCCAGGAACTCGTTTCAGTTGTTGCCCTCTTTATGCCTAAATTCTTATTTTATCGTTTCAAAGAAAATTATTAATTTAATAGTTTGTAATGTGCTTTGAAGAAAATTTAAAATGAGCAGTGTTCGAAAAGCTCTGAAAGTTACCCCACAGTTGAGCACTGTTGAATGATTCTATCGTCATTTTCTGCGCCTTTCTTCCTCCAAAAAAGTGATAAAAAAACAGAAAAAGAAAAGATGCGCTCCCATTTTCTGCTTATAATTCTAAGCTGTAGTCGTATGCAGAAAAATATATAAATTGCTATTCTGATTTGAAATGACCGTTCCATCAATACACTTCTGCACTAATGAGGGTAGACCTTTCTGGAATGAGGTCACAAGTAACAGCAAACCGAGCCTAAGTCAAAGGAGGCAATGCAATCGATAATTTTATGCATTCTAACTCTTCAGAAATGTTAGTACTACATTGCAGGAAATCGCTGCGAGCTGGTTGCGCTGGGGAAGTCAATTGTATATTATAGCAACATACATGAACAATTTACTATTGAAATGTTTCTCCATATTTTCCTTTAAAGCATATAAATACATTCAAATTTAGAAAGAAGAAAACAGAAGAAATATAAATGGACATCTGCGAGAGGGAAGAATATATGTATATATGTACTATGTATATATGTACGTATCTGTATATGTATATATGTGTATATATGGATGGGTAGATAGGTTGTAAGTAAGTAAGTAAAACAGTTTATCTGTTTGGGTATATGTAAATGGCAGCTAGTACAAGAAGAAGAAAAAGAAGACTACCTTTCTATTTTGAATATTTTTTTTGTTTGTTCACGGCTTTGAACGACAAAACCAAGGGAATAGATATTCCTTCATTTGAGTTTAAACGACTGATCTGGTTGTTTTGGCTAAACTGTTTCATGACTGACACATGTATGAGGAAGATCAATATATTCAGCCTTGAACAGTTAGCATACAAACGGAGTAAACGGAAAAAAGCATTTCCTTTGTACACGGACAAGAATCATTTGATGGTTTCGTTAAAATTCACTCACCTTTTAATAGATTAAGTATCCGGATCCATGTGTGAATCCGCCTTCTTTGATATCATGTATATACCTGACAAATAACAACTAGGAAGTCTGAATTAATAAGGTATGCTTTTCATACTAACCAGTGAATGGAACGAAAACGGTATTGGAGTTGAATGTAAATGCACTAGCAATTTAAATGTCATAATGGGTTATGCCCATGGATAAAAGCATGGGAGTAGACTATTGATTACATTCTTTTTGACTAGCAAATCAGTTACTTTTAAAACACGATACCTAACATTGACTCCTCGTCCAACAAAATATCGTTAGTACTGGACATTGTAACGGCGGTGATGGTTATGGTATTATTATTATTATTATTATTATTATATCGAGCAACTTTATGACACACATATTGCATCAAGAGATAGAAAGCTAAAGAGTGAAAAACCTAATTTTAGTTGAGTTTGCCTTAGCGAAATCTTGACATAGCGATCACTTTTGCGTCCGTCGTCCGTGTGCTTGTCCGTACGTACGTTTACACCAAGATTAACCTCAATGTTTAATTATTTTACTTTCCTTTCAATCTGATACCATTTAACTCCACCCTCTTCGGATTTGGAATATTGCGGGGGAGGGGCGGGGGATGACATGCCAGCCATGGTTAGCTTCGTGTATAGATGTTCAGACACAGTGAAGGCAAAGCTTGCTTTCTCAACTGTTTGTCTGTTCAATAATTGCGCTGAGAGCATAATAAAAGTTAAATTGACACTCACTTAATCTACACATATGTCAAGTGAAGTAAAGCTGAATAAGTGCACGTGAAAAACCACTATAAACTTGTGGACAGTAAAACAAACATTAAAGGTTGAATGCCTTAAGGAAATAAAACATATTTTATATCCAACATATCAGGAAATATACCTCAATATAATGAACCATATGTTACTTATGATACATCTCATGTATATCTTATGATAATGTAACAGCTTACAGATATGGCTTTCTTATTATTTTGCAATATGGCCGAAAACAAAAATCTATAAATGGACAGGGGCTTTCTGATCTATCTTTTCTTTTATTGATGAAACTTTTCCTTGATACAGACATTCTCAGACTAGTTTTGAACATTCTTTACACTCCGTGGATTTATATTTAAATGTCTTAATTTGCAAATCAGTTTTAACTACTTTTATTTTATTAGTATTCGTTTATTATTTGTCTGTTTAAGAAGGATGCAGGATGCTGTTTTACCTAGATATGTAATTGTAGATAGCTATTTAACGTGGATGGTTTATTCAAAATTGATTATGATTAGCATCTTCCTCCTTCTTCCCCGCCTTTTCCTTCTGCAGCTCATGTTACAACTTATTTAAGAGACATAATAATAATAATAATAATAATAATAAAGCTGTAACGATCTCCAAGAAGGCTCTGTAATCGTTACGTATGAAGTTAGGACATACAAACTATATCGTAGAAAATTCCCAAATCGCGATTATAAGATGGTTATAAGGTTGTCTTATAAGCTCATCCTAAAATATGTTTCATCTAAAATATGTTTATTAAATTCGTTAATGGTTATTTTAATGTACTCTTTCACAATAGATTTTTGAAGAGAAGTCGGTTTATCGAGCTACGGTCGTTCGGCTAAGGAAATTATATTTAGGAAGAAGAGGGAGGATTAGACCTTTGTTCTAGGTTACCTTGGCTGAAGACTGTATGTCGTCTAAAATGTAATGATTGAGCCCATTTCATGTTTGTAAAAGTTACAGTAAAATGCATTTTGATCAATAATTTGAAGATGGATGTCACTGTTTTCATGTTTTTCTGAGTATTTCATTTGAAAGCCCTTCGTAGTACTTTAACTGTGTTAGATGCAACGTGATTTCTGAATTGCCTGATAACCTAAATTAAGGTATAATTTGGGCCTAAAACATACCCTATCTTGAAATATGTTGCCTGTTGTAAATATATCACAATATTGGCAGGAACAGAAATTTAATATGTGCACGGCATCATATAGATGCAGTTAAATGCTATACCTTTCCAAATTTTCTCCTAGTAAAGAATTTTAAAAGAATTGCCTAAAATAAAAGAAGAAATTTGTGTATATATGCACCATTTCTTGTAGCGTTTACGTCGAGTTAAAAATGTTCGAATGTAAAAAAGCACCTTATTAGCAGTGATCTTCCAGTCAGCTTGTCCCTCTCGTGTGCCGCAAGGGTACATCCATCCATCCAAACATACATGCATAAATACATACATGCATAAATACATATATGCATACATATATACATACATAAACACCTACATATACACAAGAACAACAGACACATACACAACCAGATAGATAGATAGATAGATGCATTGAGATTGAAAGATACATATAAAACACAGACAAAGAGACGGGTTGATAAATGCATACATAGATACATTCATACTTGTATCCATCCGGCTCGGATTTCTTAGTTTATTTAGTTATATGTTCATGCAGGTATTATTATCTGCTATGTGTCATATATTTGAAGAAGACGTTTTGCATTGAAAAATGGCAAACAGGGATAAATGGTCTGACAACTTTTGTTTGTCATATGTCTAACAACACTGAATAGAGTTTTGAGTCATAGGTTTCGTGCCGTATATCAGGGACAAACCACGACACATTAGTATGAAATCTGAACAGTACTGGGTCAGGGAGAAAGGTTCTTTCCCTAGAGCCGAATTGACTGCTGAATCGGTATGTGTCGTGTGAGCCATTGTTTTGTGTGTACACATTGCTCTCAAATTAGGACGATTTAAGTAGGTTTAAAATATTTCAATGTATAACGAATATCATTAATATCTTAAAGACGAATTTACGTACATATAAATGGATATCAATTTTACCTTTAATATAGTTTGCTGGAGTTAACGATGCATATTCCAAAGTCAACTTTAGTCTAATAAATCTTGGTTTTATAAGTCGTATTTATATCTTTGTAAAGATAAACTAGAGCATAAAATATCACATATTCATTAAACTATTGTGTATCATATATATATATATATATATATATATATATATATATATATATATATATATATATATATATATATTCGTTTTGTTCAGTAGATGATCGGTTTTAAATTGCTCTAGCGTGCAATTAATTTGAATTAATTATATTGCTGAAGTTTACACTATACACTTTGCAGACGTTTGAAAGGCACGCTTTGTGGTTCGTGTCATAAAGTATCTTAAATCCAGGGAAATGTTTTCCATATTGAGATGCAATAGTTGCAGCTTATATTAGTATCAACATATATGTTGCAGAAATTGTTCCAAATTTCCGCTGATTAAGAAACGATTCTCAGTGGTTTGCGTGACTGAGCAATATCATGAATGTGTCCTAAATAGTCAATGGACTTTTACTGTAAAGATAAACTCGTCCTTTAATGAAATTGCTTGCCTAAATGACACCTATTCTCTGAAGTCTTTATGATATTCTGATTTATTATTTTATTTTGTATCCCTTCATCTGGAGCATAGAGAAGGACCAACCAGTAATGGCTAGCCTATTTAAAACTTAATGGAAAAGATTACGATAAGCTGGAGCTTTCATTACTTCTCGTTTAAGTGAAAATATCAAGAGTCTATTATCTTTTGAATTTATTTAAATCTCCTACATTTGAATACATTCATACCACGAATTCCTGTTATACCAATGAATTCACATTTTTTTCGATTGTGATGTTGAAACACAATATTTGTAAATTGTAACGACGTAAGACATTTCTTGAATTTGTATGTCTTGGACATATTACATGTCTTAGCAGTAAATAACATTACGTTGTAGTTCTCTTTACTCTGTACGATACGCGGGAAGCTAACCTTTAAAACATTGTATCGTAAGCTTCGCTATTAAAATTACAACATTTTACTTTGTAATACATCATTAACAATTAGTGCGAATGTATTTTATATTGTAGATGGCCTGATTTTCATTTATTAATATGTGTTGCTTGCCTTTCCATTGATGAGCAATACTATATATGACAACGAAATGTATGCCACTATTATAAGACATTGCATTGCCCTAAAATTAGTTAACGTAAAAGAATAAGTTTAAAGTGTTTTCAAAGTCTTTCACATCAATGATGTCCAAGGAGTGTTAGTACTATTATTGTGAGAGCTCACTGTGTGAGGTTTTAATGAAAGTAAAATTGTATTCAGGCTTGCTTGGTGTTCAAATACCCGTCGATAAGAATGCCGACCTTTATAACATGTGTATTGTTTACGAAAGACACTCCCAACATCAAGCTTTAAGTACATAATTATCTATAATTCAGTGTGTGTCATATGACGATGATGATTATGACGACTACCGCTACTACTACTGCTCAACTGTTGCTACTACTAATACGACAATAATTACTACTACCGCTACTACAACTGCCACTACTAGTACCACTTCGTTTCAACTTCTACTATTATAAATGCTGCTACGGCTCATTTTTCTTTGATTTTAAACATCGTCATTAAATTACACTAATCAGAAGATAATATTTAAATTATGTTATATTTATGTGATGATGTCATTCAGCCCGTCACATATTCTGCTTTGTATGCTCGAGTCTGAATGACGTCATGGCTTTATACATATATATACATGAATCCTGACACGTTTCATGAAACAATTGTACAAAAGAAAAAAGGTGTAAGGCAATATACAACAGTTTATTTTTTGCGATCATAAATACACATCTGATTACATCGTAATGGACAAAAATGTTTGATTTAAAGTGAGAAGAGGTATTTCAGAAAGAGGGAAATTAATTATTTGAATTAACTATATAAAATCTTACATTATGAGCTTCAACAAATGAATAGTATAATTTTCAATACCCTATTGATGATTTCTGATAACCGGAAAAACCTTCGTAAAATATGAATCACTTTCATTGCAATTGATCATTGTCTACTCTGAAGCATGATGTTGACATAAGGCTGTATGGTGGTCTTATTTAGACCCACCCTCCAGACACTGATCAACATAATACCCGAATTCAACCCGGAGTTTACCAGCAACATACTATTAGTTATTATAAACCGGTAAACAACAACATTCATATTTCACTAACGTTTAGTTGTAGACCTGATAGGAAAGCTGAATCATCATTTATTGTTAATTAACCTCTCAATTTGCTCTGAAATATGCACAGACGCCTTATCGTCGCAAAATACCTGGTTCATTCCAGGCCTCCATGAAGTCTTCTTTGCATCAGCAGTTTGCAACTTGTGGTGAAAGTCACGCAGTGCAAACAAAACTGGTGACATATTTTGCTTTGCTCGAAGGTATTCGTGTGGCAAATATGACAATTGTATTTAATTCTTTGCAGAGCTTAAACTGACGATTCTTCCGTTTAGCTACATCCTTGTCTGGAAATATTTTGGATTGCAAGTATCATATTTTTGTAAAAAAAGTTACATAGTTCCTCCGTTTCCAATTCAGAAGAGTGGATCTGATTTTTCTTTTAGTAATCTTTTACTGTTATTTTATCATCCTTTTTTATATATTCCTTTTACTAAAATGTTTATGCTTATGGCTCTTTGTAAGATGGTGGTCGTCTAATGAGAACTAGTTACTTTAAATTTCTAGTGCTTGGTATAGGTTTCATTAAAACCCACCCGATGATAAAATTATATCACTTGCTCATCGTAGGTAGTCGTTATATTTGTCTTATTTCACTCACATTGTCAACAAAAGCAGCGCGAAATGCTTGGTTAATGACCGATTATGGTCCATCATAGTTGTGTGTGTGTGTGAGAGAGAGAGAGAGAGAGAGGTTCTTTCTGAATGTCTCGGTCCACTTGACCCATCTAACTCACAGGTAACCTACGCAAAATGCCATGGGTTAGATTCATATTATCGATGAAAAGTGACTGTAAGTCATATTTTATTAAATATGTATCTTATTGGTTCATTTTGAATATGGTTTTCAGTCTAATGTTATATAAAGGGGATGTATAGGATATTTTATATATCAGTTAAAATAAAATGGTAGTTATAATGGTCTGTTACTGCTAATGCATATTTTAACATGGAAAATCCCTCTCAAACAATACTTGAAATATTTTACCTTCATCATAACAATTAGTTTTACTATAAAACATGTAAGAAATAGTGTGGCTCGCAAGTGACATAATTTTTCTTTTCAAATCGTGCATTTGTAATAATGCACATAGTTATACGCTTAGGCTCTAAAAACTTCTTTAGCTTTTAATGTAGATCTTTGACGCCATGATTTGTACGTTTTCGCATTAGCCCTAAGGTCCATTACGTTATAAAGTCTTATCGAACTCCAGATAGCTCAGATATATAATAAGCGTTAAAATAACACCTATTACCAAGAAACTTTGCATCCATATTCCTCAACAAGTTCTCAGAACAACCATGGCATGAAAAAGGCATCATTTTAAAAAAATGTATTTACACTTTTTAGCTAAATAAAACAGGCGAGTCCAGCTTATTTACTCCGCCTAACTAATTTTCTAAATAGATTTACGTGCTAAGGATTGATTGGAGAGCTCAATGGTTGAGCTTTTGCTTGATACATGTTTTAGTAAGTTCACTGTCGCTTCAGAAATATCCAGATCGGAGCTATTTGGAAGTCTATCAAATTCTTAACGTCAGGAACATTAACACATTAACACTTGAGTCTAAATGAAAAAGTCTAAGAGCAGAGTTGAAGGCTTAATACTTTCCAAATTATGATCCAAGGGCAACATTTGAACTTATATATACTGGTTTTTAGGGTGAAGGTCTTCAAGGGTGTAGGTCTTCAAGAGTTTCCGAGCTATTACCCCAGGGCTAGGTACCCACGGTCCGAAAATATTCCTAGATGCAAGTATTATTCACACATGACTATTAATTCTTCATATGTATATTGGGTGGGAGTAATAATTTTTTCCAAGTTGTGTCCCAAGATCCAAGTCCGTATGGTTGGCAATAGCCGAAAGCATAAGATATAATCACCTATGAACTAGTTTTTCATTCTATGCATCTCTCTCTCTCTCTCTCTCTCTCTCTCTCTCTCTCTCTCTCTCTCTCTCTATATATATATATATATATATATATATATTGTGCTAACGGCGTCAGAGTAAGACTACATTATAAATTCCGTCCGATTTAAACACCTTAAGTAGTATCACTTGTCTACATCCACAGTTGCAAAACTGGTATTAGCCAAAATAAAAAAAAATGTTGTTTTAGAACAAAACAGCCAAATGTTATTTACATGCAATAAACCCATCATACGGGTACACACACACACACACACACACACACACACACACACACACACATATATATATATATATATATATATATATATATATATATATATATATATATATATATATATATATCAGAGTTCGATGTAACCACACTTACCATAAGGTAGAAATGTGTTATAATTGTCTAGAGGAAAGAGAAACTTGGTTCTTAGCATTAGGAACGCCATCGTCTTTAAATGAGATGTGGGTGTAATTCGTTATATTTATTATAGGTCCAGTCAGTATTAATTATATCCCAGATGTGTACTTGAGTGTACTTTCAATCGATTTAAGTATGCTGCATAATTTAATCTGATCGAGGAACTGACCCTTTTCATTATGAAAGTTCTTTTCAAAATGTTACAGTCATCCATCAAACTCAGACATACGGTACCAACGGAGGCTTTACAATTTTAGTCCTGATTAAACACCTAGCCTATTCGGTGACAGTCACCTGACTACCCGTGGCCTTAACCATATTGACTGACATACGAAACTAATTTCTTTCCTCAGAAGTAATTCCCAATATAGCATACCATGTACGTGCGAGGAGATCAAATTATGATTAACAAAACAGATTGAGGAAAATCCTGGTGAGTTTTTCATCGACAGTAATGATAATGAAACGCAAGATAGGTATTTAGATGCTATTTTATTGTCATGATATGTGTCTAAAAAATTACCCCAAAATGTCTTCCTTAGATTACTTATCAGTCTTAAATCTTTAAACGTGAACAGAGAAAGCCTTCAGAAATGTTATTATAATGACTGACACTGGTTTAACTTGGTATCTACTTTCATGTTACGTCTATTATTTGATAGTCTTATAACCACTTACGAGCTGAAAGGGTAAATAAAATTGCCTTTGAACAAAATGTAATGTCAAAATTAAATATTGGGCTCACTAACTTCACTTAGCTCTGACATTACTGGAGTTCTATAGAGACGAGGTACTATGCATTATGTTGATAAAATGAAAACCTAAAAGCCTAGCTAATAGCCCTTTACTTCCTAATTGTTGACAGATTGAACATAAGAATAGAAAATAAAATATATTTCACTCATAGGTGAACATCTCACTCCAATATATATATATAGGTGGCTACATTGAAGTACAAAATGAGACTGAAGTTTCCACTACAGTACATGAAATATTTGACCAAATCGAATTAGTATAGATTGTTTAAAAGTTGCAATCAAAGTTTTGCTTTCAGTGGAGTCCTAACATTCATACGTGATCATTAGTTTCCTCGAGTTATTGCCATTTCAATGGTCAGTCCTTCCTAATGATGACAAGGCTGCCCGTTGAAGAGGAGACATCTTATATACAGAAAATAGGAATGCTGCTGATATGCAAGATTTTCTAGTTATGGGAGAAAAATTCCATCTATGGAAAAAAAGTTAAATGTACAACAACTTATGCTCCTCTACATCAAACATTTTGAAACAGCTCTTTCAAAACAACAATTTAGTTGCATCTATTACTTTTATGATGTTATCAACATACATTACTGCTATCTTTTCATATGACTCTAAAGATTGGGGATTTCGTGGTGATATCGCCTGTGAGGGCATACAACTGAAGTTGATGAAATATGTAATTAAAAATATCCACATCATTTTTACTAATATGGAGAACGTGATTATTTTATGTGAAATTAAAAAGACATGTAAATGTTCTAAAATACTGGTTCGAAATAAGAAATAGTGAGAATGAAGTATGAAATACATTGCATAATGTATGGCATGAACAGTCACAAAATAATTGGCAAATATTGCTAAAATGCAGTTTGAGTATGCATTTTTCTCCTGCTGTATGGAAGTACCCTTATACAGTGTATGTTAAAATCTTAATTCATGTTCTCAAAAACAGATTTAGAAATGTAGACACACATAATACACATTATATATATATATATATATATATATATATATATATATATATATATATATATATATATATGTAGACAGAACGGAAAGTGCTATCACTGGATCTGGATATTACAGGAGTATGCTTGATAAAATGAACATAATGTTTAAATACGAATAAATAATAGTATCATACATGTTAGAGACTTTTAATTCTCTAGAGTACGAATTAAAATTCTCTAACCTGTACGATAATATTATTTATTCGTATTTCGTATATAAAAAATGCTGTTCATTTTATCAAGCATTCTCCTGTAGGATCCAGGGATAACACTGTATGTTCTGCTTGGTGTATATTTGTAATTCTCTATAATAACCTATATATACCTTGATTTATGTCGTAGGAATCCGGAATGACTGTGTACTTAGATGAGAATTAATTACTGGGTCGACATGCGGGTGAGACTGCTACGCACGGATGCCTATAACACCGACTTTGTAGCATCATTATTTTTGGTGATGTGTGCATGGTCGAGATGGTATAGGGACTGGTGCTTACAGGCATGGCAATGGGTACCGTAACGCTCGGACCTGGGTTCGAATCTCCGTAGAGTACGAATTAAAATTCTCTAACCTGTATGATAATATTATTTATTCATATATATATATATATATATATATATATATATATATATATATATATATATATATATATATATATATATATGATCTCAATGGAATCAAAATATAATATTAGTTTCATATGAACTATTGTTTTAGAAATTCATCTTCCATCAGTACCAATTACGCATTTGAAGTGGCATTTGAAGCACATAAAACATAAAACAAAACTGACAAAACTAAGGGTATTGGTTCGCTCACTGAGGCATGAGACCAGTACATTTGGCTTTACTCGGATGGATATAAATTTTAGGCTATGCTTAGTGAATGACCATAATAAAATTGAGGACAAATAATGTTTTTTATTGGTTTGTAGTAAATATTATTTTAAGGAAAACCCCTCATCGACTGCTATTGTTATAAACATCCATCTATGTTAAATGCATAGAGCTGATGAATTCAACTCGTAAGGAAGTTTAGTGTAATGAGGCAAAAATATGAAACGATTAAAACTTTGTTCATCTGATTATATCCTCATCTAGTAAGTTAAATAGTGAATTATGTAAATTTGAAGTTCACTAATGAATAATTATTTAGACATTTCTTCCATATTCATGACACATTTAGTGTTGTACTCTATACGCATAAATGCTTATAAGTAAATAATGAATCTGAATCTGTGTTATTGTGCCACAATTGTGTTATAGTCTTTACCATGCCTATACACTTCAGAAACCAGGCTCCCTTTAGACAAATAACGATTTTAAAGAATACGTGATGGATGTAAAAGTTTGAAAAATAAATCTTTACGTGCTGAGACAATTAGTCTTTAAAGTAGATCATTGTATTACCTGCTTGAAAAGCAACGTTGTTCCGTTCGGTTTGCTGGTTTGCGCCGTCTGTACTGCTTTTCAATTTGAAAGATTAAATCTGTTTAGCGATTAAAAATTGTGAAGTGTTTAAAAACCAAATTAAGCATGACCTCAAATTAATCTCAATTCACTTTGAATCAAAGGTAAATGATTTATATATAACTGACTCATTTATCCATATGGATACAAGTAAATGTATTTCTATGTAAAGGCCTTAGGAAATTATAAAAGCTTGTTATACAGTCACCATATTGCCATTCATGTTAATACCTTGTTAGGAATACCCAATGATATATACTTTTGTAAAGAGTTAGAATACATGCTTTAATAATAATAATAATAATAATAACAATAATAAGATTATTATTATTATTATTATTATTATTATTATTATTAAAATAAAAACTGAGAGGAAGAGTAAAAAAAGAAAAGAGAAGAATAAATTGTCAAATATTTTTATTCAATCAACCAGATACTCATTTAGTATCGATATCGTATAATAGCCAATGATAATATGATATTTTTAGCTTTACTTTAAACCAAATGACAATGCACCTATAGTACTAAAACATGTATTGAGTCTCGAATTTATATGTACTTGTGGATACAACTAGTGTGAAAGACAGACTTAAAGTTGAAATGTGGGTTGTTTATATTCCCTGTTTACTCAGCCCTAATCTTCTTCACAGTCTGCTCTGCTTAAAGGTGGACATAAAAATGAACGTCAGTGAAGTGCTATGTGCTTAGGCAGAAAAGAAATCATTGATGCTTTTACCCTAAATACATGTAAACTACAAGCTTTGAAATAAAGCTCGTATATCATTAGAATAATAATTTTGGTGGATAGCCGTGAGAATTTGAGTATGCTAGTCCTAAATCTATATGAAAAGTGTATAGTCAAGAGACTATTTGAGTCAATTAGCCGATAATTTGTGGACAATTTGCAAACAGAAGTATCAAACACAGATAACATAAACATTAACCTTAAGACTGCTGTGATTTTGACAGCCTGTCTTGTAGCAGTAAACTAATATCGATTTTCATAGATCAGCGATTGGTTAGTGGTGATGTTAGCTAGTATACACAAACGTGAGTATCATCCTATTTTAAATATTTCATAACGTGCATTCATGATTAATACGACGTGATATGGAGCATTCCTGGCGTTTGAAAATATGTACTTAAAATTAATTATCTCGTAAGATTTATTAATTTAAAGTTGTTCTGAAAAGTCTCATATCAACTATCCACTCTGTGATAAGAGGTACATTTGATGACATTTCTCTCCAAATACGGTTAAAGGAGACAGCATTGCCGAAATTGCCCCTACGCATTTTGCGGACATTTTGAGAGTATTACTAATGCTGTACGTAATCGAAAGCTTTGACATGGAATATATCTAGGTAAGATATCTATATACAGGGGGGCAATGTATCGATGTGAAGAATTTTATATCGAGTAGTCATGTATGTTGAAACTAAAAGTCAGTTTCTCCAGACGCTTTATTCACAAAGGTTTTGGGAGCTTTAGAATATACAGTGGTGTGATAGGAAGTCCTTCCATTTCCATTTACATTTTATGCACAATGATTTAAAGCTAATGGTATGAATTGCAGCAGTTGCAAGTATAACCGCGTCATATGCATAACAGGAAGCTGAACAATGCCTCTAAAATCCACCCAAACCGTATGTATACGTTACGCACCTCACCCTTACTGATTGCTATATTATTGATGTCCTTTAGGCGTTCGGCCTCCAGGTGAAAGTTAAGCAGAGACTTGGGTGAGTATAATTATTTTGAACTGTGCAATGGGATGTTTTCTGAATTACTCTTCTAAAGCATGCAACTTTATATTTCCTCGTTTACTCCTCCTCTCATGATTCTCGTATATTTCTTTCTGTGTGAGGACTAGTGATAAACACTAGTGAATTCCTAGTACAGGGAATTTAAGACTCTTAAACGTTGAGAGACACTGGGTTTTCTTTCCAAAGAAGGATCGCCGAGTGCGTTCTAGGAGTAAGGTTACTAGTATGGTTAAAGGTCATGAGATTTGATTGATTATACTCTCCATGTTTCGTGTGTTTCTATAATTCATTTTCAAATTTGTTATCCACATGCAATCACATTCTCACACAGTGCATATATGGACTGAGTATCTAGCTAAAATGGAGTCCTGCCCGGGTCTCATATTAATAAAATTAAGTCTATATCACCCTCTAAATTGTTTTGTGGTGTTACTAGGTATGTTAAATTCCTCAAACACTCTTTAAATGTTCATATGTGATTTGTTGTATCTCTTGTTCAAATTAGTGACTATTGCATTTCCCTTCTATACCTGCTTTCGCATGTCGGATACACATAGGACAAGAACGTGCATAGATAGTAATAATTTTTTTCTACCTTGATTTAAACGTACGTTGTCCATAAGTTGAAGGAGAAACAATATCAAGTGTTTTCACTGTTCACTTTCATAATATATTGTAAGCTACGAGTCATATTATGGCATTGGGGTAATTCGGATCTCGCCAAATCAAAACAAAGCACATACTTTTAGTATGCTGTGCATGAGCTTTGCATTCTCTTCAGCTGTGGGGTTTGAATGCTGATACAAATCTATATTTATTAAAATACCATATCCTAAATGCTTGCAGTAACATCCGAGGACACTCTATCTTCCAGGCCGCGTCAATGTTTTTAAAATGGTTTATTACAAATGATAATACAAATTTTTCATGGGAATTTCCATGGTATATCTAAACTCGCCCCCGTCAATAATTGCCGACAACTTTTTTAAAAACATATACTTTGTAGCGTACTAACGGGGGGGGGGGTGAGCGGACGGGGCGGTTGTCCCGAACCCCAATGGTCTTGGGGCGCCAAAACAGCTGATACAAATTCGGGCGTCATATTCTGGCCCTTTTGGGCCATCACCGTCACCCCGGGCGCCATTTACCCTTAGTACGCCACTGCATATACTTCATAAATAATGATATGATGCATTACTTATCGTTTAAGCGAAATTGATATTCAGTGTTAAACCACCCATACACATTCATCTTGTACCATGAAATCAAGTCTAAAGAATGTTTCCCAGCATTTTCCGCACACCAGAAAACAGTCATAAAAATACCTCCCTTGACTTCAGTCTTATTACAGATTTTCTGAAGGATTAATATGGCTTGTTTGCATGTGGCATAACGTTTAAATATAGCATTTTAAAAATTGCTGTTTTTATCGATATTTTGTGAACTCCGTTTAAACAGCCACCAATATTGAATAGAAAGATGAAAGTCATTATTTCTAAACGTCATTGAGAAACCGCAGGTAGTAACGTAATCAGATATCAAGGAGGAAACACTTGTCTCATTAAAGCAAAAGCCGATGTCTGTGTATTTTCTGAAAGGCCGATTTGCGCACATTCCAAGTATGTGGTGTTATAGTTTCTATTTTTTTACGAGACAGAACATGAAAATATTCTCACAGGTTAGTCATAAAAGGGCGTTTATCAGACACGTGTCAATGCTGAAAATATATGTATGGCAATGCAGTTCAGCTTTGCATGGCTGATCACCCACAGAAGCAACATACCTATATTGATATGGGTTCATGGCGATGAAAAACCGCACATGCTATATTATTACCTTTATTAATGTATATATCTCTTTCTCCCTACGGAGAAGTTTTGTGAATTAATCTGCTTATTTCATTTGCATGGATTTGCATCTGCATGCATATGTAATTTCGTTCCTTACTATGATTTCGTTGTATATTGTAGACTGTAGATGATGATACCTTGTTGTTTATTGTACTATCTGCCATTCAATTCAATTCATTGAAAAAATGTATCCTCGCAGTCCGTTTGGACTATTGGAATGAATACAGACTCTTCTTCTTCTATATTCCCAATTATGGGAAACATCGTAAGATTGAATAAACTATTACCTACACGCCGTTCATTTATAATGTACTTTTGTACAGAAACAAAATTTATATCATACACAGACGCATATATATATTCTGGCAACTTTTCAGCCGACGTTAACGTAAGTGACTAAGTTTGCGTCGAGATCTCTATTCATGTATCCATCTATCTATCACTATACCTATCTATCTATCTCTCTCTCTCTCTCTCTTTTTATATATATATATATATATATATATATATATACATATATAGATGAACTCACACACACATATATATATATATATATATATATATATATATATATATATATATATATATATATATATATACAGTGAGGCCCCACAAAACCTGGGACCAAAATTTAATTTTCGGTTTGGAGGGAATGTAATTATGAGAGAACACTTGGGTCAGTGTGTGTAAGAGTGCAAAAATTAGGAAAGCTGTGTTTGTAACATTTAGTGAAAAATTAGCTGAACAAAGTCCTATCCTAACGAAAATCACGCCCGGTCACATGAATAAATACAGTTGCTCCACATTGAAATTCAGTCCTCGTGTCACGAAACACTTATGGAACGAGATACCTTTATAAATTTTCTAAAAGTCCATTCGAATTATGAATGATAATCCATAATGTTTAAATACTCCGTATAATTCATAATGTTGCCAGTTCAAGAGCCTGACTTGATGAAGGCATGGAACGTTGTCTATTTTTCCTCACATCTTTTTTTACTACTGTGGCCTGCGTGAATGATTCCAGTGTTTGTGCCGTATCCAAATAACGCTCATCCTTAGCAATCGCCAAGTTTTGTGATCTCCCTGTATGATCTAAGACTTCAGGGTATGTCATATCACTGCCAGGTGGCACAGAAGACGCATTATCATCATCATATTCATCGCTTTCGTCGTCGGCCTGATCGCTTTCACGAAACAAGTTAACTCTCCCAGTCATCGGAATTCTCCTCAACAGGATCATCGTTATCAAAATTGTATAGGCGCTCAAGGTAAATGTCCAGTAGTATTCCAAGACCACTGCCATACACTATCATTTAATTTGTCAAATTTGCAGGCATTGTTGAAACGACGCTTGTTTACATCAAAATTCACTCTTGTAGAATTCCGTTTTTTTAGACTACCAGAAACAGTACATGTTCCTAAGCCAAATTGTCCCCATAGTTCTTCAACGTAAATGTTTGCACAGGTTCATACTCTTTGATCAAACTAATTGTAACCTGTAAAGACAGTTCAATTCTACTACGCTTAACTGGTCTTTTTTAATTTTAATTTTTTTTTAATTTTCATACAATTTCATTTAATATTTACATAGCAAAAATCAAGCAATATACATTATGTCTACAAGTATAGAAACTTAAATCTATACGTGTAAGATTGAATAACAACATTGTTCCATAGTAACGTCTATAATGTCAGTATTAGTGTTCATTTTGATCGATTAATTTTTTCATTGTAATTGTTTATAGGATAATAATATATTAAAATCAAATGTATTTATGAATAGGTTTTAATAAATTATCTTACTAATTCAGTGCATTAAAAATCGCCAGGAATACATGATATGCCCAACTTTGATAATAGTTCTTCAATTTCAATTTCAGCCCTACAATCAACAAGCCAAGGATAAAATGTTGAACTTACTGGCTGCGACAGTGGTGGCTTGTGAAGCAAAACTATTTTGAGTTGAGACCGTGCATGTGAAGTTTGAAACACAGGCGGACGCCAGATCCAATTACAGAAGTACACACACGTGCCTATTATCTATAAAACAAAATAGTTTTATGTGGAAAAAGAATTCTGATTGATGAAAACCAACACGTAATTTAGGGTGGCTATTTATGAGCGTACACTATTCGTCCAAAGGAGGTAGGAATTCCATTCTAGTCAAGTTTTAGTGTCTCGCTGTTGTTGATATCAAAGATGCATTTCAGAGAATTACACCGTCCGCCAGCAATACCCCAATAGCTCGTGCAGCAGTCAAAACCAGCATGCCTGTTTTCTGAAGAATTCATGCTGCACGAGCTACTCGCGCACAAGATACTGGCAATAATATAATCAAGTCATTGCATATTGATTACATTTCAAGAGCATTGTCTAAAGTGGGTATTATCCCATCGAAAGGTAAGCCCTGACTTATTTACTATGGGTCATCCATCGTTTAACTATTATTACAAAGGTCAGAGTTTTGACTTGAAAATTTGATTTCAGAAACATTTTATAATTTACAAGTAAAATATTGTGTATTACTTTGAAATAGATATCCTGGTGACATGGTCAAGAAACTTATTATGTAAATTATTCCAAGCACCTTTTAATTTGAAATCGTATAATTATTATTACTTTAGGTTCTACTGTGAAATTTTGTAAACTCTGTTTGATACAAGTGTTTGGTTGGACTTTGTCCGAATTGGAACACAAATTTGAGATGGAGACTTTGCGTAAATGTATTTAGTCCTAAATGTTGATTATATGATCTTGAATGGGGAAAGATTCAGATATAAATCCATTTACAATAATAGATGAACGTATATCTGAGTAAAATATGCATATCCATTCAAAGCCTCAATCACAAACGTATAATTTACTCTATTAAATTCCTTTTCCCGATCCAGACAAATAAAGGCGTAATGTAAATCTTTCTGTTGTATATAATCATATATGTTCCTAATTAGGTAGCAGTTATCATATCAAAAATAGAGCGTCCTTGAACACCATATTTTTGGTCAATATGTATAATTTTTGACATAAACCTAGACAATCTGTTCGTATTTACTTTTGACAATATCTTATAGTCTAAATTTGTAATGAAATTGTAGGCCAGATTTTCATATTTTTCAACTTATTTTGATTTTTGCATAGAAGTATAACATAAGAAAGTTTGCCAGAGTTAGAAAGTATTTCAATTATAAATCATATAATAAAGTCTAACTAAGGCGTCATGAATAATGTCAAAAAATATACGATAACAGTTTTTTGACAAACCGTCTGTGCCTGACAATTTTGTTGTTTGCAATCAAACTAATAGCTATCCAGACCTCATCTTTCTGTATAGGTCCAACTAATAACTCATTATCTTCATTTGTAACTTTGGTAAATCTTCCATAAACACATGAAATATGTTAGCGCCGATGTCTTCTTTTGGATCTGTATCTACCAGATATTCTCCAAAATAATTAAAACTATCTAAATTAGTATTATATGTAGTGTCTTGTCGTTCGTTTTTACAAATTTTGCCTTACTTCTAATAATAGAACCTTTAAAATTATCATATTTTTATTATCTAATCCTATCGTTCCAATTCTGAATTCAATGAAGATGGTAGCAGTCGTTGCTATTGTGAATATTTTCAGCATTCTATAGCTTGTGATACTCGTGTCTGGATTGTTTCAATTCATAATTTATTATTTTTGAAAATTGTTTAGAATATCTTATTAGTTCATTTCTAATTTATTGTTTTAAAATGTCCCTAAAATCTAGAGTAAATTCATGAATTCACATACCTGTACTCCATAAATCGGTGAAGATAGTTTTGTTTTTAGCGCTGCGTGTTTCAAATAAGAATTATTGCATTCCAATAGCCTTTACCAAACTGCATGTCTGTGCTATTTGCTAACATCAAATGTACAGCGTCGTTGTCAGATTGCGAAAAATTTATAATCTGAGTCTCTAGAACATATTTATCAATTGTTTTTGACGCATAAATCTGTCTAAACGGCTACCTATTTTAAAAAATTTTTTTGCGTTTGCGTCGTAACTGTCATGTTACTGTTTTTGTATTTGAATATAATCTTCTAAATGTATCAATTAAATTAAAATTACTAATAGTTAATTTTAAAGTTTTGGTCGCATTTCCATTTGTTTCCATGTTTCACCAATCTGACCTAATTTGGAATTGAGAACACAATTGAAATCTCCAGCCAGAATAATATGACATTTATCAACAATATATGGAATTGTGTCGTTCAAAATCATTTTTATGGGAGTCAGTGATGGGCGAGTATAGATTTTTATACGTTATAAAATATCTTTAAATTCTAAATCGGCAAAAATAAATCCCCCAGTACAATCGAAACCATATGTTGATATGCACAATCTGCTAGTAACATTAAACTCGCAACACCACAAGATAGATTGGTACCAAAGCTCCAGATGGCATTCCAACAATTTAAGCTCGTTTAAACTTGTATTGATAATTTTCTTTTATCGACATAATTTTCTTGTAGAAGAAGGAGGTCTATTCTATTAGAAATACATAGGTTTTTAATTTCAAATAATATTTGGACCTAGGCCCGTTTATATTCAAAGATAATATATGTATTTCTGAAGCCATGGTGAAAATGGTGTGTAATGTTTAAGGAAACGAAAGAGAAAAGGAAATTGCTTTTCTAGAATTAAAATGCGAAAATAAATTTTCTAATTTGTTTTTATTTACAGAAGACTAATTTCAAGCACATGCGTGATATATCCGTGCCATTCATATTTTTCATTTTTCATTTCTCCCGTAACCTTGCTGGTCGTAGGGGCGCCACCGATGACTTTGCGACAATCTCTCTCCACTTCGCCCTGTTCTCCACTGCTCTTTGGGACTTTGCAAAGTCCATGCCTGTTCACTCTTTGATATTGAATTCCCATCTCTTCTTCTGTCTGCCTCGTTTTCTCTTTCCACTCACTGTGCCCTGTAGGATTGTCTTTGACAGGCCAGTTGAGCGTGAGACGTGACATTACCATCTTAGTTTGCGTTTCTTTACAGTGGTGAGCAGATCTTCATAAGGTTCAATTGCATCTTGGATTTTAGTTCGCACCTCCGCATTAGAGACGTGGTCTAAGTATGAGATTTTCAGGATCCTTCGATAACATTTCATCTCTAAGGCATGGATTCTTCTCTCTATTTCTGCTGTTAGGATCCATGTCTCACATGCATATACGAATATGGACATGACGAGGGAGCGCATAAGCTTGATCTTGGACCCAAGCGTGATGTTGCTGTCTTTCCAAATAGGTTTTAGCCTAGCCAGAGCAGTTGTTGTCTGCGCAATCCTGGAAAGAACCTCAGGTTTTGAACCTTCATCAGAGGCGATAGCACCTAGGTACTTGAAGCTTGTTACTGTGCCCAGCTTATGTCCATTCACTCTTATTTCCTTTTGGATGCCACTCGGGTTGTTTGTCATTAGGTGTGTCTTTTCAGCGTTGATCTCCATTCCATATCTTAGTGATGCTTCATTGAGACGGTTCACTAAGGTTTCCATTTCTTCTTCGTCTCCTGCTAAACCATTGATATCATCAGCGAAGCGCAGGTTGGTGATTGTTCTGCCTCCAACACTGACACTGCCCTCATGGTCTTCCAAGGCGTCGGACATGATCCTTTCCAGGTAGATGTTGAAGAGTGTGGGTGAGAGAAGGCACCCCTGTCTGACTCAGACTGTGGTTCTGAACCAGTCTCCAATGTTGCCATTGACGAGAACTGTACTAGTCGCCTTGTCATACAGGATTTCGATAGTGCGGATTAGTTTTGCGTTTATGTTGTATATCCGCATGGTTGCCCACAAGGCTGCATGCCATACCTTGTCGAAAGCCTTCTTGGAGTCAAAGAAGACATGATAGAGGTTCTGTTGATGCTGGAGATATTTTTCACACAGGATTCTGAGATTGAAGATCTGTTCTGTAGTGCTACGTCCTGGTCTGAAACCTGCCTGGTCTTCCGCAATGATCTGCTCTGCTTGGGGTTTCAGTCTATTGAGGATGATCTTAAGCATAACCTTGCTAGGGTGACTGATGAGACTGATTGTTCGGTAGTTCTGGCACAGTTGTAGATTCCCTTTTTTAGGAAGAGTGACGATCAGAGACTGGGTCCTTGGGGTGGGCCATTCTCCTGTTTGCCAGATTTGGTTACAGATTGTTGTGAGGAAATCTATCATGGATGTTCCTCCTGCTTTAACAAGTTCTGCTGGTATATTGTCTACCCCAGCTGATTTCCCCGTCTTTAGCGCCTTTACTGCAGCCTCTACTTCGTCCCATACATGCAATTTATCATTGCACAATCCAGATTGGTCTTCATTGGAGTAACACAAATCATATATGGTCAGTTATTGTATAGACTCGTTGCATTGTTTGCTAATAATCATATTGCAAGGAACCCATGTCGTGTAAGCGCTTTATGTTTGCCCAACCCTGAGTATAAAATTGTATTACAAAATGTGACGTGTACATGTATTTGATCATACTGGAATTTACGTATGCATGAATATAATCTTGTCTTATATACGAGTGAATAGCTGGATATAAACGTATCATAAGAACTAAAAAAGGAAACAACCTGAATATAAACTGTTATATAATGGGAAGAGAATGGAAACATGTACAACTTGCAAAACAGAAAGATCATTACCAGCGTTTCCCAGGACTAATCGCAAAATAATTATTTCACAAAACTTTGTCTGCAATCCTTTATTCTTGGTCCGTATTGTTCTTTTCTGTCCATATGCCTTCTCCAAAGTGCGTTATCTCGTTTCAGTTCGTAATTTATTCATGTTTCAATATACATCGATCGAATCGAAACCGGTACTGTTCTTATTTTATCCCGTCTTTTCTTTTTGTTTGCAATCTTCTGACGCTCTCCGAAATCAAAAATATGGTCACCTTTGTTTGTGTCTTTGCCCGTTGGATCTGTATCTGGGAATTATGTATCTGAATCAGATGCAGCTCTCTTCCCCAAACCTCCCTCCTCTGTAATAACAGTTCTTTGACTGATGCTCCTCCTTTGGCACAGATTCATACTCATCAGACTAATATTATCCTGTAAGGAGAGTTCAATCCTACTACGCTGAGCTGGTCGTTCTGCATCTTGACATGCAACTCAAGACACGTGACAGTAATGACTTCTTAAATACACATAGGTAATGATTGTTTTAGTTCAACAATCAATCGAGTGAATCTGACTTTTAGAAAACTGTTTTTGTCGGGTTACGTAGCCAAAGCATCTAAAGCGAGGCCGCATGCCAGGTTAGTAAAGTCAGGGTGTTTAAATAAAAAATAAAACAAACAAAAAACGTTATGTTGATCATTTATACAAACGAATCGCATAAATCACAATTAGATAATAAGCCTATAAACATAATCTTTCTTAAATGGCTTTTCTATAAACGTTTACTTATTAACAATTTACCCTATAAGCCGGGTCTTTTTTATTGTGCGAAGACTTCAGATTAGCCTATTGTTGCGAATAGTCATGGACTGGGTACAATACGAAGGAAAGTGACGGATAGATGGTCAAAAGTAGACATGGATATGGATATGGACTGTGACCAGAGATTTTAAAAAAATGGGCATTATCTGGAGAGCGACTAATATCAGTTGTCAAGACGGAGACAGCTGGCGTGCTGCTGTGGCCCGATGCACCACACGAATGCCAACGGTTTGATGATGATGCGCGTGTCAAGTACTGTTTTAGCTTCGCGTTACCTTTGGGACATTTCCTCACATGTAACCCTATTACAGTATTTGCTTACCGTAAATAATCTGGCATACCACGTGTCATGAAATTTGGGATCGAAATGTGTTTAGGTATTCGGAGTTGAGGGGTTTCGGTTTACTGGAGAGAAAAAAAATGATGATATTAAAGAAGTAAAAATTCGGGACTCCACTAAAAGTTCGATCTTGAGGATATACCGAGGGTGCGGTTTTGAGGAAACATAACAGCAAGTGTACTAATGTACCATCTTAATTTGAAAAGTTCTTGAATAAAATAATGCAACCACATTGTTTTCTCCTGTCTCTTTATCGTTTGTGACATTTCAGTATCGTTCATATGTAAATTAAATTGGTGGGAGAAAGTCATATTTTATAGATTAAAGTTAGCGACAACAAATGTTCACTTACGGTATTATCCTTTATTTTAGGAAAACACTTAATTCTTAATAAAGAAATGAATATACAATTAGAGAAAAAATAAACAGGCAAAGAATTGTTATCGTGATGCAACAATGGAAAGATAAACAAAGTTGCTCATACATTTATGCAATAAAAAATAATCAAAACATTAGAGTCCAATACATGGACAGATTTCGAAATGTATGCGTCACATTAATAGCCGTTAGTCGTTGTAAAACAATGTAAATTGTGAATCTCAAAATTAGGAGTCAAATACAATAACATTGCCATGATACGTGTCAAGACATTTGTTACCTTGAAGTGTTTTATTTACTACTGGTATTTGAAGTTTATCAGTATCAGTATCAGAAATACGTTGAAATTGTTAGAGGTGTTTGCGATTTTAGTTGCCTTTGTTGTTCATTTGTCTAGTAGGAGAAGCATGTGTAACAGCTGACGTTGCATCAGCACTGGCCGTATTAGCAGCATCAGTATCGACAGTAGTAATAGAAGTAGTAGTACGACAATAATGGTAGTGTTACTTGTACTAGTCGTAGCCGGAGTGGTATTTGTGTTAGTGATGGCGGTGTTCATAATTGTGAAGTTGATATTTGGAAACACTAATTGATGATTATAATGATGAAGATGAAGATGGTTGTTATTATTATTATTAGTAGTAGAAGTAGTTGTAGTAGTAGTTATAGCAGTATTTAGTGAATACCCCTATTACTACTCCTATTTCCACTGGTAGTAATGGTGGTGGCAGGAACAAACCAAATCGATACATAAGACAATAATCAACCCGATTTTTATTCGACTCTTAACTGCCTTTTGTATTCTTAATTGAAATTAATCCATTCATACTTTTACAGTGGAAATTATACCTAATTTGAGGCTCCACTAATCAGTGGGGGTAAGCCATCTCAACATTAACATGACATCTCCAAAGCTACAAAACCCATTTCATTCCTTTTTTCAGTATAGAATAATTTAATACCTTTCTTGCAATATCAAACATGATCTACGTTTTTCCTTATCTGACTTCATTATACAGCGACATTTACCACTGTTCCCCATTCTTGATTATCGTATGATGTCTCAGACACCACAAAATATTCAACGTATCTCAACACAAACAACTATCAATAAGGAAAGCAAACAATTCTAATTTATCATTTAATATGACAGGCATCAAGAAACTTACAGTCTGCAAAATTATTGAAAGAGGCGAGGACTGTTTCATAGGTTTTACCCAATGAACTTGGAGTGTGAGATTACGTTAAAAATTAACTAATGACGTTACATGACGTGACATAAAAAGTCCATTATTTTGACTTTGAACGACCCAATATTATAATTTTGGTACCAATCCTGACCCAGTTTGATATGTATCTGACTTTAATATACAGAAATATTTACCCCTACCTTGCGGTAAAGATTTTCAAAATCCAGAAAGTTTTCCTTCACTTAATCCGTAAAAGCTACCAATTATGAAAGCAAACATTTTTTTATAAACTTTCATATAAAAAGCTTTGAGTCAATCAGTCTTCAAAACTCCCAAAAGCGGTGGAGGGTTTCGCTTCCTGGCCCGTTGCCTATGACGATAACAATGATACTGATGATTTTATTATTATTATTATTATTATTATTATTATTACGTAATTAAAATCTAAAAATCCGCATATTTTGCTACAACATATACTCGTATGATACTGTAACATCCCAAGACACTCCATGGAAAAGAACGTACGAAGGTTCTTAGAATGATGTATTACACGTTGTAATCAGACTATATAACCTTAACATTTCAGTTTAAATTATTTCGATGGGAATTTCTCTTGTATATCTAAACTCGTTCCCGTCATCAATCTGTAGCATAATGAAAGAAATTTTTTAAAACATCACAAATACATGTATTTAACGTCACTTACCGATTAAATGATTGTAGAAGTGGGACATCTTAAAAAAGTTGTCCAAATTTGGAGAGCTCCATTAAAATAACGGCTCAGATTGATTACAAGAATGAAGTCGTTACAATCTCAGTGGAAAACCGAAGGTAGTGACGTAATCTTTAATCTAGAACGACGGATTATAGTTATTATTATTATTATTATTATTATTATTATAAGTCGGACATAATAGTTATTTGAGAGGTTCACAGTATATCCTCGATGTTTACTACAACATCCCAAGGCACTAATAAAAAACTGTAACCATACAATTTAATTTCAAATTCTGTCGATTAGTATATCTAAACTCTTTCCCTCTTTCCCATTTGTGGGAAAAATGTTGGTTTTTTTAATTTTTTTTTTAAAATTCAATAATTGATAAATAAAAGCATTTAGAGTCATTTATTCATTAAAAAATATGATATTCAAGGGTAAGCACTCCATAAAAACCCTACCTGTACTGTTAAATCAAGTCTATTGAATGTTTCACGCCATTTGTTCTTTTCTTTTCTTTTGTTTTTGAACACACCTGAAAACAGTTATATTTACCTCTTTTGTCTATGTCTAACATATGGCTTGTGTTTTGCTGGTAGGTGGCAGAACGCTTAACTTGGGCATCTTGTCAAAGTCGCTTTGCTCCAAATTTGGCGAGCTCCATTAAAGCAACAACACAGATTTATTAGGTGGATTCACTTCGCTACCTCTAAACCTCAATGAAAATCGGCAGGTAGTAACGTATCCTGTTATCTAAGATAATATACTTGTCTTGTCAAAGTAAAAGACGACAGCTGTATATTTTCTGAAATGACAAATTAAGCAAATTTGCAAGCGGGTGATGCTATAGTTTATAAAAAATTCTTTAAACGAGAAAGAACAGTGGAATTTTTCCAAAGGGTAAGCATGAACGATCCCTTTAACAGGCTATTGCGCACTCAAGATAGTGACAATTTCTATATATTCAGGCAGCTCATTTTTTGCATGACCATTTATGCATAACAGCAAGCTATTTGTATGCATATCGGACATGTTCTATCAAAAACCACGCCTGTTATTTATTTTCTAATATAAAAATATTATGAGAATGAAAAACCACACGCATCTCACGCATCCCATCTGCCATTTTAAAGGCGAATACAACTATATGCCATATATATATATATATGCAGTCAGTTTTTTGGCATGACCAGTTACGCACAGCAGCAAGCTATTTGTATACATATCACGTCAGTTCGGTCAAAAACCACACCTGTAATTTATCTCCCAAATATGAGAATATATGAGAATGAAAAACCACACGACTCTCACATCCCATCTACTATTATAAAGACGAATTAAAAATATATACCATACATTTATACTGTCATTTACATTTATACTTATAAAGCACGTTTATAATTTGGCAACAAATGAGAACATTGCATAGTACAGTCAAACTACCCTTATCCGGACACTGTTGTGAGCAAACAGTATGGCAAATGTATAGACAGCATAGAGAGGGTAATTATCATTAAAATGGATTTATTCATGCCAGAATGTGTGGTCAGTATGCATACTTCTCAGCTGGAACATCATCATGTGAAGCATTTCAGGACAAAAGGGTTGTCTACTTTAGTCGCGTTTTACGACATGCAGGTTGCTGCATAGGGTCTATTATACGTCCACAAGCCTGCTGGAGAATATAAGGCCAGTCTGCTGAAGGTGGTAGGATTATAGACGGGCCAGTTTAGGGAAATGTAACTGTACTTTATTTCAAATAATCCCCTAGGGAATCAGTGATGACATCGGAATGTTACATCATAGAGAGCATTACTGTTGGTGACAAGTACAAGCTTCAAAAAGTGACTTCTATTTTGAAAGATAAATATCTCCTTTTCTCCATAAATGGTATAGAGACAAAAAGGATTAATTCTAAAAACATTCCTTAATAATAAAAAATAAAAATATCCAAAAAAAAATCAAGGATATAATAAATACGTTACTACATTGGAATGCGAAATTATGATATTTTCCCATTATTGTCATTATTTTATTCTTGCTCCTGAATATTTATATTAATTTCATTTTGATGACGATAATAAGAGAACAAGCAGGAGGATGGTGATTGTTTTAATTATTATTTTTTACTGTAATAATAATACATAGTAATAATAATAATAATAATAATAATGATAATATTATTATTAATATCAGTAATAGAAGTGATGATGCCATACAATACAACAGAATCTTAATAGACATACGATTAGCTGTAGAAACAATATATGTATTGTTTGTTCTTAAGATTTATATCCTTTTTGTTATTTATATCAAGAACCGGGTGCGATAGGGGTCGATTTCGGCCCCATTACGGATGCTTATGTTATTTTTTCTTCGCTAGACCCGTTGACGTCAATTATATGTTACTCGAGTTGTGATGTCATATTTTGATTGCGTGAAACACGACGTCACAAACGTCATAGTCATCTCACAGTATTCTGATATAAATACAGCTGAGTCATATATATTAAAAAATAAATTCAGTGTCACTGAAAAAAGACAAAGAGCATTAAATAAATATTTGGGCATGCTTTTAGATTATCCTATGCGCTAGACCCACAAACAAATAAAGTATAATCTCAAGTGTTCCATGCAACATTCTTTTAAGGCTCGTCGTAAGCAGTGCGGATTGGGAAATCCGTTAGTAAACGTGGGTATACTCTTATTTTTTGGAGGATTCCCATTCTGCATTATTCATTAACCAACGAGAGAGAGAGAGAGAGAGAGATGTGGAAAGATTTTTCCAAAAGTGGGTTCGTATTTTGCCTTGGCAAGCACGTTGCTGCTGCCTTGGTGAAGCTCTGGACAAGACATTTTAGTCATTGGCACTAAATAATATTTCATGTATTTACTTGCCGTTTAACACCAGTTAACCAGTCATACAGATGTGTCGTTCTCAACACAAAAAAGTGTCAAAGATGAAAGAATGGATGAATCAATTTATATTCCTCTTCACACACACACACAATTTGCAATGCACTATTCTTTAGACTAGTATTGTAACACGCACAGGGGTTCCTCTACCGAGCGAATCAAACACCTGCTTGAGGTCGGGCTAGAAGTCCCTTGTTTTCCCCTATTTCCAAGGACTTCCCGACAACATTCGTTGTCAACTGGAAGTTCTCGTAACGCGCCCAGACTATGATAGATACAATTTTTCTCTAAAAATCAATAAATGACCACAATATCACAACTACAACTTCCCATTTGCATGGCTTTTCCTTGTTAGCACGCCGTGGCATGAAGCACAATTCAAACACGCAATGCAGGGAACTATACAAATACTAAAACTGCATCAATAGAATCTTGTCTCTATTTATTTTAGGTACTGATAGGATAAGCTCTAAAAAAAATTATTTTACTAAAGTTTTACTTTTACATTATTAACCAATTATGGACCACCAAACCCGTATATTCTCAATTGTATCGGAACCCATTTCTAGACTGGTTCACATTTGTTCTTGCGAAACCAGTCCATGCCACTGCAAAGTCTCTTAACAACTCTAAGTATGACGTCTGTTCCTAGAAATTGGCTAATTACTCGGTCTGGGAAATATTTTCCCAACACCGACTTCCCATAATCAAACAACTAATCACTAAAATCTAGCGAACCTATAAATGGAGACGTAAATACAAATGGAACATACCCAAATTTATTACAGTATTTTCATCATTACCTGCCTAGTGCCATCTCCTGTACGTAGATGTTACCCTGTAAATTGCGAGTCGAACGCGCTAGTTTCGCAGATATATACGATTTTATACCAATATTTAATCAAATGGTTAATAACTTTTGTTCCAGGATACTGATCCTTAGAAGGCACAAGTGTAGTTTAAAATAAAAAATAGAAGTGCTTTTGAATTGAAATTGAAATGACATCTAAAGCCAGGTGACACATGCATGGTTAAGTATAGGCTGATCAAATCGATATGTTCCTTTAACTCTTGTTTTTAATATCAACAGGACTTGGTCTACGTGAAAAATGGAAATTGCAGTGCATGTATCTGGTGTACGTACTCTGAGGAATTATCTAGTTCACACCCAGCCAACATATTGTACGCCCACCATTCGAAATTTATATCATGGACTACATGTAGAGGCTAATAATTATTTTGCACAGGTGCGGAATGGGAGAGTTCAGCGTATGAACCTGATACGCTGAGATCTATCTAGAATAGCATTGCCCGACACATTAAGGATCTGAAATTAAATCATGGTATCAGGCAAGTTTCTACCGTCAGCCATTAACGAAGGATGTTAGAGGCAAAATGGAAATCCCATAAAACAATGGGGAAGGGAAACAAGCTCGTAAAGGCTGAAGCTCTTATCCAGGGATAAATCAGCATGTAAATTTCTTACATGATGCATAAAATGAGAAATACATTTTTTTTTTAATTCAATACCCCAACCCTAAAGCTCAAAACCTATTGAGGGATGAACGATTACAATAAGATGTTTTGTAAAATTGAGAAGAAATGTTAGGTGTCACTCGAATATTATCATTACTAGTGCCTTTGTCCCATATGAATATATTGTTATATTGTAAAAAATAAATGGTGCCGGTATGTCTTAAGCAATAATGTTTAATTATGACGGCAAAATGTTTAAAATGTTTTTTCAGAAAATCCAGAATCCTTCTAGCACTCTGTATGGCTTTAATAATGGGGTACACTTTGGTAGACAGGATCAGATAAACCTTTTATGTGGGGATATTCAGTTGAAGATGACTTCATCTGGAAGAGAATACCTGGAATTTAATGGTAATACTAATACAATTTCTCGATGTAATAACCATCAGTAAATATATTTACTTTTTGTATGTAACGTTGAATGGTGATTAACGTTTGGTAGTGGTAGTATTCATCTATTCCCTATTATTAAGAAAGTGATGCACGCTTGTGATCAAGTATTTAGTTGATATTTATATTTTATACCAATAAAATAATTTATCATGTGAAATTAAATTTCCGTGTACGCACTTGTAAAATACTTTTGTTCAGTTATTTGAATGGAGTACCAAGACCAGAAGTAGAGTCCAAAAAGGGGATTACCTTCGTGTCATGCCAAAGATATTTGAGCTGAAAAATAATCCAAACTCTCACGTTTATCTGTACAACTTGTACAAGTTACATTGACATGATACGAATATGTCTGAAGATAAGTTCTGCATGTGTCCTCTCTCTGGTTCTACATCCAAATTTGGTATTCGCATCAACCACTGGGAAAGGAAAAATTAAGATTGATGATTACAGCTACTGCCAAAAAGGGACGTCTTGCTGGAAGGATAGTAAATCAATCTGCAATCAAAACTTATGCAACTACATTACTGCAAATTGGATTACCACCCACAGAAGCTGCACACTTATGAAGATGGAAAACATACAACAATTAACGAATACTCTGTGCCATCAATTAAGCAACAAGAATATGCTAATGTTGTAATTTCAAGTGTTCTTCTTCCAAAGAAAAATTGACCTAACAAGAGATAATAGATCGCTCCGCTACCAATTCACGTGACAGAACGACCTGTTTACCTCCGACAAACATTCAGTATTTGGCAAAGAAATAAGTTTCAATATCAGTGATATGTTTATTACAAATGATTTTTATTATTCTAGAAAATGTTAAATTACCATGTTGCATAAATTATACTGCAGGTGACAATATTTATATTTTTATTTCAAGTTCGTATAGTAATAACCTTGGTGTTCTATTCAGTAAATCATGAAGATCAATTTTAGAGCGGCTTGAGAACATATCCATGCAAAAGGAAATTCACTTCAGACATGTTAATGTATTTAGTATACAGTCTTATCTTAATTAATTTTAACTGATTTTTGCTTATGCTGCCTAAGAGGTAAATGAATTTCAAAATATATAACAAAATCATAAATAGTTACTGCTTATAAGTATACTGTTGTACATAATAATTTTAAAGCAATACTCTGTTCGTGAGATGGAATTTTGATTAGTGATGTATGTTGATGCAAACATTTTAATACATGCTTAATATATCGGAAGACAAATATCTGAAACCATTCTTTTGTATTGTTTATTAGTAATTGCAATTTTCATCCCCCACCCTTCCTTGAGCTCAATGACTGTAAGTAAAGAGTCACTCAAGTGTCTGAAAGATCGAGAGGATGAAGCATTATTTTTGGGACAAACCAACATTAAGGTGTGAATTTTCAAACTTTAAAATAATGCAATCTGGGGCTCAGTGCTTCCTATAGAAGAAAAAAATACACACAACAAAGTCCGAAGTTAGTGGGTTCTCCACCCATATTCTAGACACGTTCATTTTTAGATATTTTTTTCAATTTCTATTCTCTTATTTTGTTTTTCTTCAAATTATCGACATGACATGATACTTTTCTACATAATTTTGTACAAGCAAACACTTTGTAATTGCCATCAATTGGGTCCATGTTCAGCTGATCGTGCGGGTGATCACAAGTCTTTATCCATCTGTGTTTCGTCTAGGTTTCGATAAAGAAATAAATCAAACTCATCTATTTAGGCAATCTAGATATCGACTGTTAGAATTACAAAGCCTCCGTTGACTCCATTTCGCCATTACCGATCGAACAATCGACGAACCATTGCAAAATTTGCAAATATTTACGATAAACAATTTATTATCGCAACAATCAGCTTGTCGGAGGAAAATGTAAACTATGCCTGGCGGTGTGTCTAATTTAATTGGTTAATCGAATAGCGTGATTGACAAGTGGCGATAGGTCAGTTATGTGTCAGATGTTACCAAAAGCAGTAATATTTTACCTGCGGAATATTTTCAGACGGAGTCAGCTGCTCTGGCAGTCCCTGATGGAGTAATCCTCCAATCAACAATAGACAGCTATTAGTCCAACAACTTGTCAGTCTTTCAAAGTAAGTTGCAAATATTTTCACTCGAAGTATACAGACACAGGAATGTCCCATGTCTATTTTCAATGGACTGTTTACAAAAGACATACACGATGGTTATATTTAGTATTTAAAGGAAGAAAAAAACACGCTTCTTTTTTTCGTTGACGTAACTAAAAGGCGCAAAGCATTTTTAGTCCTAATATGCGACTTTATTTGTATGGCATGTATCTAAATATACATTGGTGTATTACAGTATTACAGTAGTAATTTGTTTGTTGGTTTTGTCTCATCATGATCCTTTTATCCACGGTAAATTTACAGCAAAATATGATAATTGACGTGGCAGCTATGGAAATCATTCATAAAGCAAAATATAACATGCAAAGTGCGTGCATGATCCATTCAGATTTGAATTTTCTTCAAACTAGTTCTCCCTTATGAATATCCCACACCTGAAACACCGAAATTTTATAGCATAGTTGACGCTTAAAATCACCATGGTAACCGACGTACACTGAAGTTGCTATTAAGGCTTTATGGGTACATTCACTAAGGCAGTGATATTGCACTGGAAAAAATCATAAGGATACATATTGTTGATAAACGTTGGTACAAAATGCTTGAACTCACTTAAAGTAGATGACGACTGCCTAGCTGCATGAAACCCATACTATTTCATTTGAGGAAAAAACGACTAGTCCCTCCTTTGATTATTTTCCAGAAAAAGACAATCATGTATATTTAATCAAATGTAACCCTATTTTATTAGAGGCTTTCGATAATATTAATTGGCTCTTCCATTAGTATTTTGGTACTGGTCTCTATAATAAACAACAAACTGTTGCTGATATAGTTCTTGAAAGTAAACAGATGTATGGGATTAATCCCAATTTCGACTAGGGCAAGACTATGGGACCAATTGAAAGTTAAATATTTTTTGGATATATCCCAATCTTACCTGAAATTAGTTTTTGGGAATCTATTCTACATTTGCCTGTTAGAGACGTTTGGGATTAATCCCAATTTCGAATATAAGGAAATATTTGGGATCAATCCTACGCTTGCCCGAAAGAGATTTTTGGGACAGATCCCAAGTTTGCCAGACAAAAGATTCTTGGGATCGATCCCATGTCTATTACTATGAGATTTGTGGAATCAAACACACGCTTATTTGGAAAGAAATTTTTGGAATTAGCCTCAAGTTTGCTTGTTAGAATAATTTTTCAATCCTTTTTAAGTGTATGCAAAGTTTCAGAAAGGATACATTATTATCAAATCAATACAACATACAAAAACTGAAAAAGGGCAAAAACATTTTAAGAAACATATTTGTATTTCATCGCAAAAAGAAATTAGCATCAAGTACGAGTTTAACAATCTCATGAAGTGGGACATTATGAAGAAATAGCTTTAAGATTACTTCAATGCTAATATCCATGGCTTGTTGATGCGTTTAAAGCTAGAAGCGTGTTTTGTTAAACTAAATGCTTTCAATATTGTTCTTGAGACACATTTTAGTTTGTATTATATGCAAATATAATGTTTTTATTTATACTAACATTTAATTAAATATTGGGTTTCTATTCAAGACAGTTGTCTACATGAAACAATAAAGTGAGAGAATGGGTGTGATTGTATGAGTATAACTGCTAAACTTTACATTTGCCTCTACATTTAAGCAGGAGAGGAACGTTTGATTATATCGGCCATGTTGGTTGGTCTAGAGCAAAGCGAATCATTGTAAGTGCTACTAGCTCTCAAAATATACATGATTCAACTTGTTTGTTTTCATGAAGGTGTTGTTGTCATTCTTCAAGGTGGGGCACACCCATGAGAACATAAATGTTGCATTGAGAAGAATAGTTGAGACCCCGAGAAGGAACGGTGCTAAAACCATCCCTTGTTTGAAAGGTCTCTAGAAGGATATTGAAGAAGTGAGTTACATATTCAACATTAGGTAGTGGGTGTAACAAACACACCAAGCCATTATTGAAACCAAGTGGCATGTTTGTATAGAGAGTATGTCAGCTTGTGACTATTAGTCTCAGAAAGTAAGGTATTATATACTTAAACACAAATTATGGTTACATGTTATTAGCATAACAATCTATAAATAATTCTGCCTTTTTTATATAAAATATAAAAAATGATTTTTGAACCAGTCACAAAGAATATTCACTACATGTAGGGGTGGGTGTTTTGAGACATTTGTTAAACATTGATAGAAAGTAATTCGTGTATTCCACAGAAATGGAATAATCTGTATTATTTCAGTCACGATGAATTACCCGTTTTGAGAGGACGGCTAACTCGCCCCCCCCCCCCCTTCTTTTTACGTGTACATCATGTTGAAACTTTATCGGTACAACAACAAAAGGAAAGAAAAAAAAACCGTGAATAATCACTCCTGTGCAAAGTGTTCTTATTTTGTTCTCAAACAAAAATATAATTGCTCAGCAAAAGATGATAACCTTAACTTTAAAATAGTACTTATATTTTACTAGAACATTCCCAAATAAAACCCTGAGGGGGTTGTTTTGTTTTTACCTCAATGAAAGCAGACAAGAATCATAATAAGACTAGCAATCATATACTAATATCTGTATATTATGTCATACCGTATTTAAGGAAGAGGCGTGATTGATATTTGAAATAAATGATGTTACACCAACTCAAGTGATTTCACATGACATTGGGTGAAATAGGATAGAATTCAGACACAGGGCTCGGACAATTAACATCTTTCTAACTGCTTCATGGCTATATTCTTTATGGCACGAGATGTTTGAAAATGAAACTTTATTATCAATAATTTTGATTCAACTAAAATCATTTACTTATTAAAACCGGTTATCAAATCATTCATATGCAAGCATCCTAATCTTTTTATTTCTGACGTTAAAGCAAAATATTTTGTGATACCTCACTTTTCAAGATTTGATAACAATGAAATAAAGCACATACAGATTTTATTAACTTATTATATGATAATTGATGGATACTTGCCACTTATAATAAACCAAAATATACTCATTTCATTTTATTTACATCCCAACTACTAGACTTGTAACAAATAACTTCATTTCAAATGGATTTGTTTCCTCTACATATCATTGTCTTAATAATACATTTTTCAGTTTAGGAAGTCAGTATAGTCAAAACATAATGGTGTCTTTTTATATATCCTCTCCTGGCATATCATTTTAATACCGATATCATAAAAGAAATTTGTTTTGTTGCTTAACAGAAGGAACATTTAGTCTGTAAACAGTCAAGTGATTTAAAAACTAAAACAGCTTGAGTATTTCCCTCAACTATAAGATAAAGAACCAAATCCTATAGTCTGATTGCTGCTTTCGAACAGATTTAAATGATAATGTTTGTTGTTTATTTATTCAATTTCCAGCAGTCTGTCTTGTTCATAGTATAATTTGATGTTTGGAGCAATCATAATCTTAAATAAAAGTCAGTCATTCTTTCCTAAAATACCATGCATCTTGAAGCTTTTACTATTTCTGCCGTTATATTTCATTGTATATACCATTCCCGATTCGTTTTACATCTTTACCTTCTATTTGAACCTAATAGGAATACATGTTTTACTCTTATTCGGAAGTTTTTATCTTCAAAATTATTTTAGCAATATTTACATGCACCATTTTTACTATTTAATTATACTCTGCTCTGCATGGTGACCAGGATTGTGTAGATGGGCCATCAAACCCTATACATGCATACATACATACATACATACATACATACATACATACATACATACATACATACATACATACATACATACATACATACATACATACATACATACATACATACATACATACATACAGGCTCTAATCCGTATGCATGTCTCAATCTTTGTTCAGCAACACACAAACACAAGCCCATCAATTTTCAATAGCAGAACCAGTTAATATTTGGTTATCTTTCCTTTGTTATAAGTATACCGCTTTGTTACTAACATTAAAACAATAAATGTTAATATTAAATACATGCATCAAATTATAGTCTTACAAGGATGAACTAAGGTGCTAAAATAAGCCTTCGTGTATAAAAGAGAACATTCAGTTTTCGTCACCTTATCCCTATTTTTAACCAATTACTCCTATTAGAGGGGCAAATGTTACAAGTATAAAAGTTAACAAACCAATCATATATAGGGTTATTGATTGCATTCAGGTGTTTTACAATTGGTTGTATATGTTTGTAAAGATATTATACGACAAATTAAGGCCGAAAAATGCAAAACCTATTGTGTTCACAGAGGATGATGGAAAACATTTTGAGTCAACAAATACATGTTACATTTATAACGACAAAATAGCTGATATTCAAGTTCATGACCACGGCCATTTCTTTGGTAAATACAGCCGTCATGCTCATAAACATTGAAACTTAAATTTCAAACATAAAAGTTCATCCCTTTTGTTTATTTTTCATCTTTTTCAGGTATGACAGTCATCTATTTATCAAGACGCTTGAAAATGGTCTGGATGAAAAGGTAAAAATAATACAAAATAAAGCGATGAGAAATACATTTCATTTACCAATGCTTTCACAGTTGATAGGTTCATGAAGATCGTAGGGAAATTGTCACGGAATTGTGTATGTTTTATATCAATATATATATATATATATATATATATATATATATATATATATATATATATATATATATATATATATATATGTGTGTGTGTGTGTGTGATCGAAAATGTACTCGGGTTTCGTTGCCTCGTACATCGTTACCCGAGGGTGGTTTATTGTTTTCGGCTCTAGTTATTTCGAAATACTGAGCGCGATTCACCCCATGCTGCATGTGCAAATTGCCTGCAGTGAAAACCCAAGTACCTAGCTGCGCATATTCATCACAGCTAGGGTACTTATAGAGCAAATTCTCTATATACAAATTACAATACGACGAGTCTTGTCAGGTAGCTTACCTCTTTACGGGGGCAATCTTCAGCTGTAGAGGTATGTGAAATTTAAGATTGCATTCTTTATTACTATTCGTTTTATATGACAGAATTGTTTCATATATTAGATGTTTTAGAATTTATTCTAAATTCTACAGAGAGTCAATACCTAGGTCATACAACGCCATGCTATTAGAAATAATATAGGCTGGTTCGAGTTAGCCATTTGTTATAACTGAACAGACAGATTGAATATAATTATACGCTGCATGCATTGAATGATGAAATAATGTAATGTGTAACGAGACGAATTCATGTGCGCGCATGCGCAACATATATCAATACAAAAGTACTTAACCGTGCCATATGTACTACACGGTTCAGTTGTTATACTTTTAGCTGCCTTGTGTATGGTTTGGTGATGTGGAGTCAAAGAACTCTGTGGGGTTTCTTGTGACGTGTACGCTGTGTCTGGTGACGTTGGCTCGGAAGAGAGTACTGGTGTTCTCGATGTGAAGGACCAAGGCTTCGCGCCCATCGGGTCTGTGTTGAATGAGAAGGCTTTCGAGGGATCCTTCAACAGACTGGGAGGGGTGGACCATGCGTGGTGGCTCCTTGACCATTGACTAGAGCGGGTGGAACCGGAAATACATCTTGGTCGTCAACTGGACGCCACGATAGTTATATATATTAAGTGTTCCATGTTATTGTTATTTTCACTATTGCTATCTGAGCAAAATGTCATGCATTTACATTTCAATGTCGCTATATGAGTGATATATTCATAATTGCATGCATTCCCATTTCAATATCGCTATATGAGTGATAGATTCATAAATCCATGCATACATATTTCAACATCGCTAAATGAGTGCTAGATTGATGAATTGATAGATTCATAATTTCGTGCATCCATATTTCAAATATTGCTAACTGAGTGATATGTTGATAAGTGTATAATACATGCGTCCTTCTTGTGGATAAATTGTTAATGATGCATTATTCGTAGTCGTATATAAAATCACATAGATCATATACTCCTATTTGTTGATTGGTGATAGGACGTTATTCACGTTTGTTTAAATTCCATCCGTTAAATTCATCTTTGATTTTTCTCGTTGAGTTACTTGTTGTTGATAGTTCCATGTTAGGAACTATATAATTTTCCTTATCTTTTTGTTATAATTGTGTCAGATTTGTTCATCTTTATATCGCGTTTATAAATAAACATCTCATTAACGCAATTGCTTTCGGTGTCTTCACTAATCCAGTCCCAACCCGGCTTCATTCCTGTTACAGAAATAACTGTGAAAAGAACGATTAGATTTGTAGATTTGTTATTTTTTTAATATATTTTTGGCCAATCTCTTGAGCAGGCGGCCTAGAATTTATGCGATGACAAATTCGTGGAGACAATTAAATGTTTTGATAGATTCGATGAAACTTCTATTCCACCCAAAGAAAAAAGTTTTACCCTTCTCTTAACGATTCCAAAATGGTCGACGATGATTATTAGCATGTAAAAGATGAGACGGTATATTTCAGCATTTAAACATTGTGTGATCTACGTGAAAAAGATAATTTATTGTTCCGTGGCATGTTCATCGAATATCTGTGTGACACACTATAATCTTGACCCCGCTCAATATTTTAGTACACCAGGACTAGGTCATTGTGTGGGTTTTAAAATATCGGGTGTTGAATTAGAACTTTTTACAGATTATGATATGCACCTGAAGATCGAGAGTGGAATTTGCGGGGGTATTAGATGTGGGATGATATGACCAATTTGCCAATATCATGACCAGAGTTGATACCAGGAATTAAAAAGTTAATGCATTAAATGTGCATATATTTTACCACTCATATACAGTGTTATCAGATATAACTTTACTGCACAAAGAAGTATAGGCACCGAATCGTCACATTTAGAAAATTTTCTGAAGATAACAAAAGAAAAGTGATGATCGGTTCCAATCACAGTTTTATGTTTTTAAAACTTGACACATACGAAGAAAGATATATATTTAAAGTGGACAAGTACATGTGTCATATGCATCCCATATCACCCTCACGCATAACAGATAGGTCCCACTCACGGTTTTCTTGTCAGAACCGAACAGAGCAAACCTATATTTTTTATTTAAATCTCAGGCCACTCGGATGTTCCATATGAGGAAAGCAATTTACAAGTGGTAATTAATTGTTTTTTAATATGTTAAATAAGAAGCAACTTTAGGGTGCAAACAGAAAATGTGTATATGCAGTTTTTGGAAACATACATTGAGAGAAACTTATCATTCATCATTTCGATTAATATTTCTAATTTTTAAAGTTTTTCAATCTATCAATCAAAATGTTCATTACTATGACAAATAGGTAGCAAATTCATACTGACGAACAATCAGATATTATATAATGTTTAACATAATATAATGTTGCTTCTTCAATAAAGTAAATATACTTTTAAATGTCAATTTTGCAGCAAGTTTTGTATCGAGCAACACCAATTACAACTCTGAACTAAGATGCTTACACACATTGAAAATGGTTGCGTATCATATAAAACATATCTAACTGACTGATAACAAGATCAACTCAAATAACTGTTTCTAAACTCATGTGATATTGCTATTATTGTAATATCAGTTATGCCAATTGCGTCACTATAATTTTCACGAATTTTGAGATTTGTTTACTAATGTAGAAATATTTTCCGTTAAAAGCAGTTATTTAAATTTCATAACATTTGGTCCAATATGAAAAAGGTTTCAAAAATTATGTTTTTAAACTTGAAAAGAATGGACAGAAGAACAAATGGTCATATTCACCACCAAATTACACTTTCTGTCGTGATGCTGTATATTTTATCAATGCCCTGCCTCTAATGGGAATATGATTGCTCACTCTAAATTTAAACAGAGGGAACTATGTATTTCGATTAAGAGATAATACGTAATTATAATATCATATTAAGTTGCATGAGAGAGATTGGTCGACGTACTCAGCTTGTAGCCCAGATCTGTATATGGTTGTTTATTTATTAGTTACACGCTAATTGGTCATAATTTAGGTGGCATAGTTATCCAGGTGATAAACCAATATACCATATAAGGGCATCTTCTTGTGATGATCTGTGCACAGAATAACAGCTTCAGTAATTCCAAAAATGACAGGGCCTAAATTGTCAAAAGATCGTGAGTAACTATTCTGATATCTCAAGGTTTAGCAGCTTATAAGTTAAAAAAATCCACGGCCAAAGTGGTTGCATAGAAAACCACATATCCCGATACTCCCTCACGATGTCTCACCCACCACACCAAATTTGTGCCCCTATGTTCAAGCCCCAGGGGAAACTACACCCAGTTGAATATTTTAAGCGCATGTCTGAATAATTCGTCTTTCCAAAGAAGATTTACAGATGGTTATTGGGTGGGGAGCTCAATAGTTTCCAAGATAAGACCCAGTGGTAATGTCTATGGAGGTGTGTAAGAACTATTTGGGTATGGTGGCCAGTTTGAATCTACAGCAGATGGATATCTGAATCTGGCCTGAGTTTAAATAACGTTTAAAACAAAACAAAAATCTGTGTAGTATAGAGTGTCCACAAGAGCTAAGTATGGATGTACAGAGAGACAGACAGATGGATGGATAGGATGGGTACGTACAATAACATATTTTTCTAGTTTTCCTTACGTAGGTTGTGGAGTCAAATAAAAGATGATGGAATTTATTCAGTTTGTTCAAGAACTGTGCAATGTCACATTGTACCTTTGGAACAATGTTAGTTGCATCTATACATTTATCTCGTCATGTCCAGTAGCTAAATATAGCTATAGGGTGGGGATCTAAATAATTTATGTTATGATCCAGTGGCTAAGTTCCTGGGGGTAGGAAAAGACCCTTGTGTTTTACGCAGGGTCCCAGTATGATATATGTTCAGATCTGGGTCGGTTTTAAATTTCATCTGATATCAGAAGTATTTTGATGAGAGTTTCCTTATTTGAGGCATTATGTCTTAATGACTAGATTATTATCTGATTTAAGAAAACAATACATGCATTTTGAATATTTTATGTTTGATAAGGGGGCGCTCTACATATATTACGTGCTTCTGAGAGAGTGACAGGTGTAAGATGAAGTTGTTTGCATTTGCAACATGCACAATGGAAAAAATGTTGGCATACCTCTATGCTACTTTCATGTGCTGTAGCTGAAATTTCTTTGCATATCATACTTGTGGAGATTGGACATGATCTAAGTACACAGCAGACAGAAATGGCCGCTCCACAGTACTCGAAAAAGCAGCCTGAATTAGTCAAAAGTACACTATTTTCAATAGTTATTAAAATAGGGAAACGAATTTTGCCAGAGTAGGCAATACCAACCTCTAAAAATGCAATGAATGAATTACAAAATATATAAAAAGTAAAAAACGTTATCGGCTCTTTTTTTAATTTACCTTTGAAGTCCAGGAAGTGAAAATTACCAAGCGGAGCTAATAGTTTTTTTAGAGGTGCACATCTATGGTAAGACCAAGCTGTATACTCTATAACCAAAATTTCACCCATCAATCATACACCAAACTAAAGGGAATTCAAAGTTCTTTTAACAATACCTAAGATATACAAGGTCTTTTTTAAATAGCCAGGACGACTAGTGAGGAAAACCTGAGTAATTCTTTTTCTTTAAAAAACTAACCCTATGCAAAATACGAAACTGTAGAGCGCCACCTAAACATTCTGTATTGTTTAAGCTGGTTCAATTTTCTGTAACATAAATATGAAAAAATAAGTGATAAATGAAGAAAAAACTGATATTAGAAGTCTCCGGTACATGCTCTTCTGTTTGTCAAACCAAAGACAAATATTATTGAATTTAGTATAAAAAGTATTTTCTATATCAAGTATTCATACACTAGATTTTAAGTACTTCGATCACTAAAGTATGTATCGTTGTATCGTGTCCGTTAACATACGTTAACACGATCTCGCTCCCCTCCCCGTGAATTCTTTAAGTAAATACGTGTCCATAAGCTAAATATTTGGCTGTTAAGATGAGCGTGTTATTAGTAATGTATTGCAAACTTTCGAAGGCACTAATCCCGCCTGTAATGGTTTTTTTTTCCATGGGCTTTAGCAGCTAATTGTAACGTTGACTACTGAAGAGAAGTGCAAGATAAGGATAACACCACATTTAACAAGAGTCACAGCTACAAAAATTAACAGTAAAGTACAATACAACAAGAAAGCTGATCAGGAAATTATACACATAAACTTTTTGTGTAAGACATAGATAACTATAATAAAATACGAAAATAACTAAACTATTCTTGGCATTATACGGCTAGAATCATATCATGAATCATTTATTAGCTCATTTTTTACAGTTCGAGCATTTCTTTATGTCTGCATTTTAACTACAATCTATCTGTGTAGGTGCTTTGTCATTTCGCAGGTCTGAGCACATTTTTTATAAGGTATGTGTTTCATATTAATTTGATACGTGACACATATCTCTTCACATTAATCGGAACACACACGTACACGCACACATGCACACTATCTTCTTTCCCCATATTAGCTTTAGAGTGAAAATAGCTGTAGCAAAACACGATCAAAGAAAGTACGCTTTACTTCCCCAATAAACAAATTGGTAAGAGAGCAGTTACAAGGCAGAGTCCAACTTTTGGAGCTAATCAAGCTCTTCGGTCAGAGAAAGAAACAACTTACATCAACTAAGCAAACACTTAACACACACCCAAGAGAAAGCCTCAACTACAGACCCTTAAACATTTATATACCACTTTGAAATACAAATGGAGTGTTGAACGAATAGAAAACAAATGGTAAATGAAGGATAAACGAATCCAAAACGAACGATGAACGAACGCAAAATAAACGCAGAAAGGATGATGCGCGCCATGTGTACAACTTTCATGAGCGAAAAATTATGTGATAAATGATAAAAAATAAACGTAAAGTCCTACATGATAAACGATAAACTATAAGCGAGAGGCAATAAACCATAAGCGCTAAACGGTCATCCATAAATGATAAGCGATCAATCAGACATAATATACCATAAATGATGATGAAACCATAGACCATGAGCGAATCAAATGAAAATACTTATATTTTTATAATTTCTTTCGTATCTACTGTTTATTTATCGCAAATAAGTGGGTTTTAATTGTAATTGAGATTGAATATTAACAAAACCTGTTTCGAGTATGAAAGAAATCGTCTTCCTGTGATGCTACATGCAGTTTTAACTCAAAGTTACGAGTGTATGAAGTTGGCACTGATTTTCTTGTTTAATTTTCTAGTATATAATGCTACAATATCCAAACTTTCAGTGAATTCTTTATTAACCATAAACAAATGTTAGTTATTTGCATACGTTATTTAATTGAATGACCATGATATCAAGAAAAGATCAGTAGCATTGATACATAATAAATTTGAATATTTATCCCTGTATTTTTTTTTTTAAATTTATTTTTATGGTTTAGACAAAATGTATCCTTGTGCTATTATTATTGTAGGATACAATTTATACCCCCAGGTCTTCAAAGATAACATAGTCACTATTTTTGTCATCTTCCAAAACTATTTCACGTGATGGATTATAACCAGACGCAAATGTATATATTCCATCGCGGCAAAATCTTTTGTCATCAAAATTACACAAACCTTTTTTGATAATCACATCCGTCTCAATCTTGTGTAAATGAGATCTTATTACAGTCATCTCAACGTGAGTTAAATTTCCATGTAAAGCATTTTTGTAATCATTAAATGACATTTGATAAACCATTCTTCGTCCAATTCCCTTGCCCCTGTTGAGTAATTTCCCATTGTCCAGTTTTATCGAGTACATTTTTCCTCTGAACCCGATAAATTCTGATATTTGTGTAAAATTTTGTCTCATCTTTAAACGTTCCAATTGTTTTCTTCTATTATCATCAAATTTGAAACCGCAATTCACAGGATAGTCAAATAAATCAAAACGTTTCTTGTTTTTATACATATCCTCGTATATTTCATCGGTATAAATATGATAGCATAAACTATCCGTGTCAGTAAACAATAATTCAGCTCTCTTATATTTCTGCTTGATAAATCCATAATGAAAACCATACATCACAATTTTTGATAAATCCAAAATCGCAGCTCCAACATAAACAGGTTTGTAAAGCAACAGATCAGTTTTTCTTTTGTGAACAGCGACTAAATTTTCGTTAAATATTTTCATGCTGACAAAAGTGTCACCAGCAACAACTTTATCACGTCGTTGTACATTGTTTATTATCTCAATGTCAACACGCTTTCGTATATTTTCCATGGTTTTTCCAAATACGCTATTGTTCATCAACTTGAAAAAATCTGTCTCAAATTTATTTTCTCTGTGTTAAAATCAATGTATCCTTTGAGCCAGGGTTTTTGTTTTAACTTTAACACACGACGAACCTTTCTTAATACAAGTCCATGCTGCAATGCTTGTTTTAGCGCTTCTACATGGATGACATAATTTTTTTATCAGTTAGATTTGGAACTATTTGTTTTTACATCACTTGTGCCAATATTATGCTGCTGTTTTAGCTCAAGTGGTATTAACATTGTTTCTGCACAAAACGGATAATCATTGTGTAGATCATATAACTCCCCAGGATAATCAAGATCAACCTCTGCAAAATATCCAATGTGTTCTGCAATATTTTTATCTTTTTCATTACGAAATCTTGCTGGTGTTATCCGTGTAAATTGTCCATACGGCAGCTGTTGTGACATTGCATAATCATAAAGATTATTGGTACCAAGATACATTATGTATGATGATTCTTCATCAGGGTTATAATCATGTAAATACTTGTTGTTGGCTCTGGCATATTTTATGGTTATCATCGATATCCCACCACCACGTATTCCAGCTTCGAGAAAACAAAACATAAGGATCTGTTAGCAGCTCCAGTTTAATCTTGCTAAATTTTAACGCAGAACCTCATAACAAGCCAGGAACAGAATAATACCAGGCTGGATCAAGATTATAATTTTTTGCGCATACACGTTTAAACTCTTCGAAAACATCTGCTAGAAACAGAAATCAGTAGTTAACTACAGGTCATAATAATCTCCAAGTGTCTTGCAAGCAACTTTATCCCAGATAATTTTAGCGTAATCATATTCGTTGTCGCTGATCTCTTCCATGTTTAATTTGCTATAACAATTATCTTTACTTGGCAATTCTGTTTCATCAAATCTTGCCCAAGAATTCATGTGTTCGTATCGATAAATCCCCTTTTGCTTTAGCAAATTTGATTTGTTGCCAAAATGTTTGTTTGAATTATCAAATCTGTCGCAGCCCTTCACAAGATCCTGCTACGACGCTAGCATGAACATGTAGCTGTCAATAAATTTCAGCTTGACTAGTGAAAATGACATATATTTTTACATGTTATTTGGGATGCATTTTATTTTTTTATTTGATGTTATCTTAGTGACTGCAATTACTTCAGGATCGCCAATGCTTCCACGATGATGTGGCTGTCATATCCTCGTAAATTGTGAAAAGCAACAGGAATAAAACGTGGTTGTTTGAAATGTAGGCTACACCCATCATGAGCGGCACCTCTATACTTTCCTGTTATGTGACAATGGTCCTTTACTCGGTCATCTCCCATCACATCACCATATATTGAGCAATTAACCGCCATGGCAAAATCTGTTTCTTCCTGCGCTGTAAGCGGTAGCACTTTTTAGTTCCTTTTTAGAATACTTTTTATTCTATCAACTTCACCTATCAGATTTCTTAGCAACCACCGCGCTGGATTTTGTCCACGGTAAATTTTGTATTGGCTTTGATAACTTGTCGTTAATAGAACAAACTACTTTTTAGGCTATTCCACAAGGAACGTGATTGAGTACTTTAGTTGTTGATGATATTATTGGATCCTTTTCTACCGTTTCTACCGTTTCCAATATGGCCTCGAAATCCGAGTAAATGATAAACGAATTTCATTACGTTGTTTAAATTGTTAAACACTACATTTTTGTATCATCACGTGGTAAACTGATTCGCTGAACATCTTTGCAATATTCCACATGATTGTCCAAGACAGGTTGACTCTTACATCCATGAAGACATCTGTTACAAAAACATGTGTTTGTCCTTGAGCTTGCTGTATTGACCTCCAACTAGTCCATTAAAATATTTTATCTAACAATAATGATTTTTGTAAAACAATAAATTTATCGTATTCTGATTGGCGTTTTTGCTTGTCAATCGCGGATAAATTTTGTTATTATCATCTAGACCAAAAACGTTTATTGTCATGCTATTTTATCTCTCAAAGTTTGGTATCTGTCTTTCCTCAACGGGAAAGTTAATTCCTGTGAAATTTAACTCGCTAATGTGATTTACATACAATGATGGTCTATTTGCATTTTTCAAAGCAGGATAATTTGCAGACAAAATGGCCCACATGAAACATTCGTCATCGCTGTTGTGTACATTAATACAACACCTACTTTTTATTTTGTCTGGTAATTCCACATAACTTGATCCTCGCAGCGGCGTGTATTTCATAGTGTGAAAAATTATTTCAGAAATGTACTCAAATTTCCAGCCAGATCCACCTTAAGTGTACTCGTCAACACGTTTCCAAATTTCGTCTTGAATTTTTCGCAGGTTTTTTATATCTGTTCAACGTAAAATTATTTTTGATTTTGATGTAATGTAAGGATCTGCAATGTCCTCTGAGATGGTGTTACCAGACATATTAAATTTTGAAACAATGATCTGATATTGTACAATTAATTTTATACCACTGTGTTTTTTTAAGTTTGCTGCTGAACAACAGGCGCTTTTATTTTTGTTAATTGACCAATGTTGACACCAAATTTCAAAATGTCTGGATTATCAAATACGAAAGTATTGTCAAATCCAACAAAAGCTGACCTGATGTTGTTGACCTGGAAAGCCATTATACAATATAATTTTATCTAAATGAATATGCCATATTAGAGACAGTTCTGATTGTATATTATGGGTTCTGAAAACGTCATTGAGTTTGATCTGTTCAAGGGTATCATCACACAAAAAGACGCAAGACTTTATCATCACGATCGATATGATTTATACGCAGCAAATAAGATTGGACAAATAATCCACATCAAACACAAGCGGTAATTTGGTCATTTAACACCTGGTGGTTACGCTACTGTGCGTGTGAGAGGATATAGTGATGAAAAATTTACTGAAATGTTTTTACACACGTTTGTGTGGGAAGTATGCAAAGGCAATGTTCCAGCGGCAAAGAGATTATGTCATGTGGATGGGAACAAAAAGAACAATAGTTTATTAAACTTGGCGCTTGAAGATGAGTTTAAGACTCACCCCATTTACGACAAGTATGAAGCAAACGATAGAGGTGTTATCAGGAATAAATGCTCAAAAAGTGTTGGGTAAAATTGATAAACACGGCTATTTAATCATTAATGTTTCAGGTGCTGAAGGTACAAAAAATTATAAATCACATCGTTTTGTTTATGAAATATTGTATGGGGACATCCCTGATGGATATGTAATAGATCAATGCGATCCATTAATGTAATAGAATCAAAACTGAAAAAGAATCGAAAATATTGAGGCTGTCACGCAACGAGAAAACAGTTTGAGAGGAAACTCAGGAAAACATAAACAAAATAGAAGACCAGTGTTGTCAATCAACTTAGAAGCAAATGAAGAAAGAGAATGGACATCAATGGCAGCTGCTGCAAAATATTTTGGAATTTTTCCACAAGCAGTAACAATTTGTTGCTGATGGTGTTTGTAAATCAGCGTTTGCATAAAATTTCAATAACGCCAAAATAGATTTCTTTTACCTAAACTAACGTTTCATTCTGTACAATTTTGATCAACTTTTCTTTGCTCAAACAACAATGAGCATCCAATATAAAATCATCTCTGGAGTAAACTATCAGACATTTTGTTTCAAAAAATAATTTCCGCCGGTTTTCAGATGACAACAGAACCTCGTCTTGGTTACCCTCAACAATCCCAAAATAACAGGGTTCAAAATCGATACTCAAAAACGCTTCTCGTAATTTTGTTTTGAACAATTTTTTTTTCATGAATGTTACATTTGGTTATATACATCGGGTCTTTTTTGTCATGTTGATTATCAGCCATTTTATTTTATTATTTAGATAAAATTATTATATAATGGATCTAATAAAATTTCTTGATGATCTTTATCAAATTGACCCTGTAGAAAACAAGCCTGAAGAAATAAAAAATGATTTTACTGATCAAAATCATGTTGATGACTCTAAACAAGAAGAATATGTGTATGAGCCAGGTGAGGTTGTTTTACAAGATGATGTTGGTATGGACGCAGTAAACACAAAGCATTATGGTAAATCATCTGCTGGCCGATATGATGTTAAGTATCACCTGGCAAAAAAAGAAAAACATTTAATTTTACTTCAGAGGAAAAACATTTTTTTACGAGAGGCTAATAATTTTCATGAATATTACAATACCTGGGCAACAGAAAAATATTAAATTCGATTTTATTTTTGTAAAAATATTTTTTCTGATGGCAGAGGTGGGATTTATTACCCAAGAAAGAAAAAAAACGAGTTAATCAAGCTCTGCAAACCAATCAAATGTCGCCAGGTTTTAATCAAATACGAGCAGATCTATAAAAACAGTATTGATACTCTTTGATGTTACTTGTTGGGATCCAGCTGTTAAAAGAATCAGAATAGCCTCTCCATTTAACGAAACTTTTATTTCCTTTGGTTGACAATATTTTTTCGATAACAAAAACGTTCTGCTTTGTTTTTTGTAATTCTTACTCGTAAAAGGATCCCAATACTACTTCCCCATTAAGATATTTTATTTTGTAGGTAACAGGTATAGTTTTTAATACAATGGTCAACTATATAAATTTCCTCTGACCAATTTATTGTGTATCCTTTTTCAAATATTTTTTTTTCAACGAAATCCTCACCCGGTCATGTTTGCTAAATTTATGTCTCGGTGGATGCGTAGTCATTTCCTCAAGCAACTCTTGATATTTTTGATGAAGATTTTCATTTGCCATCCGTGGATCTTTTATAGCCTTATTTGGTGTCATCGCTGTGGTTCTGTGTTTGGTGTTATTGTAATCATCAAAAACTTTTTGTAAGGTGTCAACGTAATTGTTTGTGTTATACGCTGTCTTATTTTGGTGTATTTGTTCTTTCAACGTCCTGTTAAATCTTTCCACGATGACACTCTTACCCTCGTTACCTGTCACATATTTTTCTATGTTATGCTGATTTAGAAAATCCTCAAATTTTTTGTTAAAAAACTCAACGTCATGATCTGTCCAAATTTGTATTCGGTTTTCTTCCAAATTTTTTCATCATGTTATGAAACGTTGTTCTCATTGTGTTTCCCATTTCATCTTTTATTACTACACTAAAAGCATAACGACTGTAAACATCAACAATGTTTAGCAGATATCTGTTGCCGTAATTGTCATTGGCGAGTTGAGACATATCAGCTAGATCAACGGCCCAAATATCATCTGGCCTGTGTAATTCTTCAGCCAGACCAATAAACGGCGATGAATTATTTTCTGGCACCGCGCCAAACTTTGTTTGGCCATAGCCAAGCGGAGCTTAGTTACCTATTCCCAGTTTATGTTGTGCCACTATTCTTGCTTGAACAAATCGCCTGTCAAATCTCTCTCGCATATTCTGTGGTTTCATATCACGTAGTTCATCTAAAATTACTTTATCACATCCGTGTTTATCATCAACATGATCTCTGTAGCAGATATCATGCCTCATTGCAATTTCATCAACTTGGTTATACGGCTCTTGTCCAGGTAACGACTGATCATTTTCATCAAGTTGTTTGTGTGGTGGATTCCATGGCCCTGTGTACTTATGTTTTGGTAATGTCCAGCCGCCACTTGGTTTTGACAACTTGACAATTAATTTTTGGATGTCAAGAGCACCACCTATTATTTCTCTGCGATTGCATTCTTTACAATAAGCGACAATTTTATTACCTTCACCACAAAGATGATAATCATCATAGCAATCACACATATTTTTATTATTTTTATTATTTTGCAGCAAGCTACGCTTTGCTAGCACGGAAAATCTGGTCTTAACACAAGAACATTTCCCTGTCCAACCTGCTCAGCTGGAACATCAACCACTATTGCGGGGGAATCTTTTTTCACAAAACACTTTTCTTTCTTCCACAAATTGCACAAACACTTTTTATCATTTTTCTTCCATTGTTACTGTTTCTGGATCAATACTAGCAGTCCTGGTTCTACACTTTAGGCAATATGAATCCATATTTGTTATACTTAATTTTAGACAAAATTAAATGAGTTCCGCTCATGTCACGGCGACTGTGTCGCCGCGAGAGCTAGATTATCATTATCGTGTGATGGTTTAGGACCAAATTGAGTAATAAAATCAAGAAAAGATTTTACCAACGAAGTTTCCGCATTACTCATTTGTTTGATAAACATTATACAATAATATCCATAATCGGCTGCAACTGATTTGAGGAGTAATTTATTTTTCCACCAACGTATTTTTTTATATTATCACAAGGAGGTAGACCAAATGAACCAAAGTAATTGTTGTTGTACAAAACTACCCAATGTGTACCAGATCCATCATTGAAATCCTGAATATTTATAATACAACATGAATTCGGTTTTTGTTTTTTTCTCAACTGATCTTTACTAAAAACACCAGTAAAATTTTAAATATTTTTTAGTCTTTCTTCGATCTCAAAATTGCTTAGCGGTGGCAAGCTCACCGCGACCGAGCTCCGTTCGGGGCCAGTGAAGCGGAGCTTCACCGGCGACACATCCCCGGTAATGTTAGTCCTCGACCTATTCCCAGTAGATTTGGAAGTAGACTTCCAGCTATTCCCGTTAGCAACGGTCCTATGAATCCTCCTTTCATCTTTTTCGACGACTTCCTTTTGCTTGATCCTGATTCTTTTTTACCTGCTGATTTCGTTTTCTTTGGCATTATTGTAATTGTTTACATAAAATTATGCTTTACAACGCTTTACCGTGGTATAGTGCTTATAATCGCCCTCGATATGTGTCTCATCATAGTTGGAACTAAACCACCAGCTTGTCCCATTAATAAGGGTAGAAATCAACCCTGTTTTGTTGATCGTTTTTTCTTGGGTCTTGATTTCTTTTTACCTCTCGACGCTGTTTTTTATATTTTTTTGCTGGTTTTTTTGCATTTTATTATGATTGTTTACATAAAATCATATTGTTGTTTTTATTCCAAACCCAAGCTTCGCTTGTGTGCCTCTTTTTGTTACACTGCGACGCAAAGCACGAGAGCAGAGCTCTATCGACGCAACGATTTGTCCGCCACTGTTTTAACACCACTGCCCTCAACAGCTTTTTTTGTTGCTCCTGATATTGCCTCTGATGCTGCTGCTATTCCTAGCGTTCCCAATACTGGCAACAAAGTTGGAAGCATTGTACTTATCAACGTCGATATAGCTGGACCAAAGAATCCACCAATTTTACTCATCGATGTTATTTGTGTTGCTGATAAATTAAGAACAAATGGTGATCCCGCTGTAATTCTTTTCATCTGATTTTTTTTTCAACATTAGTTTTGTCGCTGTTCCGGGTGTTGATGACGGGTTTATTTTCAGCGACAGCTCTTTTCGTGCGGCAATAGCTCTTGCACGTTTTTTTTTTTTTTATTTGTCCTTCTGACAATTTTAATTCGACCTGTGTATAGCTCATTATTTATATTTATCACATAAAATAACTTGGCTACATCTGAACAGTTGTCACGCCGCTAATTGAATCAATAACAACATTTTGTCAGATGTCACCAGCGCGTACACATACTATAGATCAGCAGCCAAGATTCCAGTTTACCTCTATTTCAACGGGGCTAATTATCATCTCGGGATGTTTTGAAACATCAAAATGAAATATCGGATAAATTCTTCTAAACTCCTCAGTTGAGATTTGGGATCCTTTGTCAGGATGATGATATTTTTGCATCGCTTCCATCAACATCACATAAGCTCTAGAAATATTATTTGTTTATCAATTAAAGTCACATCGCAATGATCTTTCTGGATATTGTCTTGAATTGATAACCACATTTATCTGATTAACATCCATGTTTTCAAAATGAGCGCTATTTTGTTGTTGTTTGTTAATTCTTTCTTGATTTTGAAAAACAACAAATATATGCCGCGGTAGCTGATTAAATACTGTGCTTGTTATTCTCCAGGAATAGTTTGATATCCCAGCGGAAATAGATTGTCGGTAAATTTTATTTTGCTCAAAATAAAGTTTTCTTGTTGACATCAGACTCGTGTCAAGTTCATTCCGCTTGGCCTGTCATGGACGATTTTTAGGCATACACAACGCCAAATTAGAAATCACAAATTGCCCATCATCAACACCAGCATTTCCTTTCATCATATAATCACCAGGTTCTGCTCGTTCCAATATCAGCATATGTTTGACACCTCCGAATACTTTGTTGATATCTCTGCAAAAGCCAAAACTTGTTGATAGCGGCAAAAACATTGTTTTTTGATTACCATCATTTGCATAAGATTTTCGTGAAGCGTAACCAATGTTGTAAGATATATTTTTCCTTGTACAAGTTTAATCTCGTTTATTTCAGCAGTAGTATTATGGATTTAGTACGTACAATCGTGGTGAAAAGTGCCCCAAAGTCATGTGAACTTGATTCGATTCCGACGTCACTACTGCTTGCTTGCTTAGATCCAATATTGCCTTCACTAACTGATGTTATTAATACACCTCTCTCATCCGGGGAATTCCCATCATTTTTCAAAAGTGTCATTGTAAAGCCTCCGCTGAAGAAACCAACACTTGACCATAACGATTTAAAGAATTAGCGCCCAGTTTCTAACCTCCCATTCATGTCAAAAATCTTAGAAAAAGTTGTTCTATCCCAACTTGTATCTCATCTAAATTCTTTTTAGCAATGTACAGTCTGCATATCGTCCTCGCCACAGTACCGAAACTACCCTTCGGAAAGTAGTTAACGACCTTCTCTCTGCTTTGGATAGTGGAAAGATTACAGTCCTCATCCTTCTTGACTTGTCTGCAGCATTTGACTCAATAGACCATGATATATTACTTCACCGTCTCCATCATGTATTTGGCATTCACGATACAGTCTTACTATGGTTCAAGTCCTACTTGGTCAACAGGACACAAATTGTGTCTACAAATGAAAAACACTCCTCCCCAGTTGATCTATGTTTTGGTGTTCCACAGGGTTCTGTTCTTGGAAATGTTCTCTTCATTCTATACAGTCAGCCACTCTCAAGTCCCATAGATCGTCATCCACTGTCTCACCAATTGAACGCTGATTACACCCAAATATACAAATCTAGCCACTCAACTGAAGTCGATGCTACCATCCAAGGTGTAGAGAGGTGCATTTCCGATGTGAAATCATGGATGACATGTAACAAGCTGCAGATGAATGATGATAAAACTGAAGCCATTCTCATTACAAAACAAAGACTTTCTTAATCACATCGTTTACCGCAAACAATAAATATCAGCAACACCAACATTAAATTCATACAGTCAGTACGCAACCTAGGTGTTACTCTCGACAGTACTCTTTCATTGCACCAACATGTCATAAACATACGCAAGGCTCAATATATTGAGCTGAGACGCCTCAGCTCCATTCGCAATTATCTTTCAGTTGATGCCACTAAAACATTTTTGTGTTCCTTAGTACTTTCAAGACTGGACTATTGTAACTCAATTCTGTCTGGTTCGTCTCAGTATCTACTCCAAAAACTTCAAATAGTTCAAAACACAGCTGCTCGGATCCTCCTTAGAGTACCACGAACAGAGCACACCCCCCCCCCTCTGCTCTGTACCCTACACTGGCTACCCATTCGATCCAGAAACACAAAATTTGTTCTCTGTGCTACGTTTCAATGACTGGCTCCAGTCCAACATACCTATCTCACCTCACCCACGTGTACACACCAGCAAGATACTTACGCTCCTCTTCCAACACTCGTATTAACATTATTCCCACTATCAAAATGAAGTCATACGGACAACGTTCTTTTGCATACCAGGGCCCAGCAACGTGGAACGAATTGCCCACTGAACTTAGTCACAAGGACACAGTGATCTCATTCAAGAGTGCTCTTAAAACTCACCTATTTCGACTTCAAGAACAGACTTAAAGACTTAATAATGTTTCCTTACCTTAACTATTTTTTTCAGCATGTTTTTGTTTTCTAATTTCATGGAGTTTGTTTTTTGTAATCATATAATTATATATGTTTTTTATGTGTTATCTAATGTTGTAAAGCGCTTAGAGCTTCTAAAGATTAGGCGCTATACAAAGTCCTCATTATTATTATTATTATTTATTATCATCTGTTGTAGCCGCAGGATCTGGTGGGTCTATTCCCAATGCGTTACAAACATTGATTAAAACACCAACAGTCGCAGCTAAATCCGCTCCTACTGCAGGTAGTTCAATACCATTTAGCTGAGCAACAGTAGTGACAAATCTTCATATTATTAATTAGCTCGCTGGATAATTAGCACCAGGAACCTTGTAAATTATACAAATAAACTCGTTTGAAGAAGCACCGCTATCCCCAGTATCCTTAAACCAAAACATATTTGTTGCGATACTTCTGGAATAGCTTTCGCTGAACGAAATAATATTTAATATTGTACTTGCTACCGGCATATACAACGAAAGGTCCTCTACGGTTTGATTATTAAGCTGGTATCGTGCGCTTTTAAAACAAAACCCAGCCGTTATTTTGTAAGTTTATTTCCTCATCTTCGAGAAATGCTTATGACGGATCAGATAAAAGTCATCGTCACGTATATTATTTGTTCTCTGTCCCGGTTTATTCTGATCTGAGGAGTTATCGTCAAGATATTCAACGTATTCGTATTCTGTTAGCTCATCAAGATTTAATTCCTGTAGAGAAATTTTATTTTATTTTGTATATAAAATTACATCATATTTATACCTGTGTTGTCATTTTTCCATTGCCGGCGTCCATTGTTATGTATCTGTCTGATGTTACTAGTGCATAAGAGTAAAAAGCAGCCGCTGGAATATTAGCTAGATTCCAGCTGACCTCAAACTCAGCTGGTGATCCAGAAAGTCTCTCTGAGTGTTTAGAAACATCAAAATGAAATATTGGATAAATCGTTCTAAATTCCTCAATGCTGATTTGTGTGCCATCACCAGCATCCTGGTATTTTTGCATCGCTTCTATCAACATCATCTAGCCTCTTGCTTCTCGACTAAATTTACATTCCAGTGCTCGTTCTGGATATTGTCTGGACTTTATTCTTACACTTATTCTGTTAACTCGTGAGTAAATATCATCGCCTTTTGCAGCTGATCACCAGTTTCATCCTGTTCATGAGAAACAATAAAAACATGCCTGGGAAGCTGCTCACTAAAAGCGCTTGTTATTCTCCAGGAATAAGATGCTGATGGTTCCACTTGATGTCTGAAAATTTTATTTTGCTTAAAAAAAATTTTCGTGTATGATACCAATGATAGATTAAGACTAGCTTGCCTGTCAAAAGATGGGACAACTCTAGGCATCCACAATGTCAGACGAGTAATAACAAATTCGTCAGGAGCAACACCTTGTGCTCTATGAATATAACCAAATGTGTCATCTCTTTTTAAAAAAAAAATTGTATGCTTAACACCAATAAAATCTGTGCTAACATCTCTGCAAAATCCAAAAATTGAGCTAAGCGGAAGAAACATTGATATTTCATTACTGTTATTCGTGTAAGCTTTTCTAGCTGCAAAACCAGCATTGTATAAAAGGTTTTCTTTGGAAAATAAAATAATTTCGTGAGCTTTTGCTAGAGCTGCTACAGTATTAGCACCAGCAGCTGGCGCTTGTAATCCAATTTTGTTACAAATCCTGATCATAACAGCTACCGTATCAGCAATGTTAGCACCAACATCTGGTTCTGTTGCACCAACCATTGGGCAAATATTTGTAACGTAATTTCTGATTGCTATCAACGTTGCTGCGTCATTTGCGCCAGCAACTAATGCCGCTTGATGAGGAATTGTGTTATATGTGGTAGCAGCGCCAGTAGAAGTATCCTTAAACCAAAACATATTTGTTGCAACGCTCCTAGAATAATCATCGCTAAACGAGATTAGATTAAGTATTGTACTTGCTACTGGCAAATGATCTGAAATGTCTTCGATTGTTTGATTATTAAGCTGATGTAGAGTAATCTTAAACAAACACCAGCCGTTATTGTGTAATGTGATTTCATTATCAGCTGCGTACGCAACTGGATTTGCTGGTGCTGGTTGTGTTTGCATCCCTCTTCCACGAATCTCTAAAATTGCTTTATGTCGCAGCAAGTAAACATCTTCATCTCGTGTCTTAATTGTTCTTTGTCCTTCTTTATCCTGATCATTGGTCTCATGAAGATACTCAATGTATTCGAATTATGTTATATCATCGTCTATCGGTGTTGTTTCACTAACGTTTAAGTAATCTTTCTAAGACATCTTTTATTATTTTATTTTACACAAAATTGCACACATTAAAATGCTGGAACGTCTATTTTTGTTCTTGTTTTTGCTGCAGATTTCTGATGATCTCTTCACCTCGTGGTGATAAAAGTTTTTTTGTTGTGGCTATCATCGCGCTAGCTCTTTCAGGTGTTGGCGCAATCTCTTTGATAACTTATTTTATTTCAGCTGTGGTTGGCGCTGTTTTTATTGCAGAATAAGCTGGTGTACCTTTTATTTTGTCACCAACAGATGTTCCTGCGGCTGATATTGCACCGGTAGCTAATGCTTTTGACGCGTCAACGAGTTTCCTCGTCTGAAACGCTGGGTCGGTAATTAAGCGACGCAGCTTGTGTTCCTCGCCTTCAGACCTCTCGAGATATACCCTAATCCGTTTTCTTAGCTTTACCATAGTCGTCCCATGTTCATCAGCTTAAGGAAGTCTTTCTCGAACTCTGATTTTTCTTTGGATTCGTAAGTCTGTATTCAGCTGTATGGTGCCATCCACGCGCTTTGATCAAACACGGGTGTAGAGCTAAAGGTTTCGGTAATGGATCAGATAGTGCTCTTTTTGCTGGGAACTATCTTCGTGTTTTTGGTGAACTTACCTCCACTTTGTGCACTAAGTCACGCTGATAGTCTCTTAACCAATCCACTGAAACGCTCATGGCAGTCGCTGTGCATATCATGAAGCTCCTCAGGACACTCCATGTTGACTTCATGGATGTAACCGCTGGGTGCATCCGCCGCAACTGTTTCGTGTGCCGGAGGACTGACCCACTAGCAGTTGGTAGATTCTGCCAAATCGTAGAGGTTGTCGATGTATTGGTTGGTTATCCAGTTGTTAATCTTTTCGCTGTCATAGTCTGGATAAATTAGGTTTCTCGCTCTTGCATGATATGGCATTGAAATGCCGCCACGGATGTCATTCTAAATATATAGGTGCATGTAGATGTCAGCCAGCAGCTCGAGACTGGTACCTCTGATTTTCAGTAGGGCATCCTAGCTCATTCCGTGTGCGCTGTAGTAATGAGCTAGGTCGGAATGCCTCGAAATCGTCCGCTAGTAGAAGCACATCGTCTTGACATAAACGTCGTGGTGGCTTCCTATGTTCTGGCAGCCAAATATCTTCCAAATGCTATGCGCATTCTCATAGCATGTTTTCGGCTATAATGGCACGTCTGAGTTATATATAAAATGCCTGAATCAGTGGAAGCTAATTTTATTCCATTCGCCTCCAGCTACTCGTGTATTCATATGGGTAAACGTCTTTGCATGTAATTGGGTTAACGTCAGAGCCAAGCGTTGTGTGCATTTTTTGTGGCGCGAAATGACTCCTTAGGCATGTTAGCTACCAACTTTTCCAGGCAACTATTCACAGTCCCTCACCTGTAGTCCAGAAATCATCCTCTACTCAGACAAAATCCCCGGTCAAGTCTTCATCCAGGTCAGCCACTAGTCGCTCAACACTACAAGAACCTTCATATTACAGATACCTCAGGAATCATCCCTACAGGAGGTCAAATTGAGAAAATTAGAAATTGCTACAGGTAGTCACAATTTGTGGGGAGGGAGGTAAAAGTTTATCTGGAAATGATTAGTGTATAAGAAGGAGAGGGGGGAGAAAGTAGCATTACATTGTAACTAAATTAAGAATTGTTGTAAATCACTTAGTAAATATTAGTGATAAGGTTCGAAGTTAATATTTTATGGAGTTGTTATACCATGTTGTATATATTTGTAAATGTTGGAGCAACTCCGTGATTTTGTTTAAATATATATTGCTATATTGTACTTATTCTTGATGTAAAAAGTGATAAATATTTGAGAGTTCAATAGGAGTAATCATACTTACAAACAAATGACCTATCACCCATGCTGTGCCATTACTGAGTGAGGTGGGCACATACAGTTTATTGCAGCAATGAGAAAGAATGGAGAGAAAATGTTATAATTAATGCAAAATTTGTAATTTTCCTTACTTAATATATAAAAAAACTATTATTAAGATTTGTGTCGATTAAAGCACTGTCATTATGCATTTTTTGTCTCGATAAATAACTAATTATTGCTGTATTCCAAAATGTTCTCAGATAAGTCATGTGACCGCTTGACCTAGTTAACGATTACTCCTATGTGACAATATTATGATTGTTATTATCAGTATACATACATGCATCACACAATTTTATGAATTGAATGTCATGTAATGTTGAGGTAGTTCATGAGGACATTGAACTATTAAAGCAGTTGGAAAAATGTAATGTGTCAGTTGATGTCCAGGATATATATTTAACTTGAGTATCGATATGCATTGGGTAGCACATGTACATGAATCAGCATTGCAAAGCAATCACCCATAGCACCCAGTTAATTGCTCCTCTGCCTACCCATCCACTCATCCTTCACACCTTCCATCCAGCAATCCTGACCGTATTGGAGGGTAGCGCGTTACAATACATTGTCCTGTACTTTAATTAATTCTTAATCAAAGTTCAAGTTCTTAATTTGAATATGCATGTGGTTGCAAAGTACTTCTTTGAATTCCATAAATGAGGCACGTAATGGTAGATTCCTCTTAGTTTAACATTGCCTGAATAAAGATTCAAACCGGGGAGTTGATCATAGTGTTTAAGACGTTTATGTCACACTGTCTGAACATGATACACTCGTGATATATATATATATATATATATATATATATATATATATATATATATATATATATATATATATATATATATTTCGGTATTGTTGTTTGACTCGGGATTACTTTAAAGACCCAGTTGTTCAAGTTTTATCAAAATCAACGTGTTTAAGCAAACTATCAAAAGCATACACAACTGTCCTATCTCTAGAATCAATGTCACATATCAGTGTTTTATTAGTTTTCCTTATCTGCCTTTTAAATCTACAGCTGTTTAGAATAGACGGCTGTACTTTGGTACATTTAATATGTATCTCTGATATCAAAACAAGTTTCAGATATTACAACTTGGGTCATATCTTCAACGTCAAGGTCGCATATCAAAGTACTGACATTACACGGTTTCCTCAAAATGCTAGTTGGGGGACATAAATTGACCAAATGTGCATTTTAAGAGAAAATAAATTAAATTCGTTGTTAAACTGTCTGACAACAAATAAAATAATATTTCTAAACAATATTTTCAAATGAAATATCTAAAAGTTTCCAGGGAAGAAGTGCTGAACATAGTTTGAAGTAACAAGCTCAGAAACATTGAGTGACTGGTGATAACTTGTCAGACATTCAACCACCAAGCAGTAAAGGGTTGCATCATAAAATCAAAGTGATTGAAGACAAAGAAAAGCAATGAAAGAAACAAAAGTTAATGATGGAGAAGTAAGTAATTCCCTCAACATTTAATAAATCGTAAAGACTATTTGAATGTAATTGGGTTCAGTGCTCAAGAACAGTTCTGCTCATTTACTGTAACCTATTAATTTCTATTTCTCTTTAGCCTGTTGAGCTTATTTTCTTTCTCATTTCTTTTGAGGAACTGACCAATATTGTCTGCATCATTATTTCAGTTTCCATTTTTTGAAGATAATAATTATTGTAGATGCTTTTGCCAAATACGTGTTTTCTGTTGCACATCTCTAACGTCTCTGATCAAACAGTAGTATAGAAAATAAAATATATAAAATATACAGCTGTTATACAAAGTTTATTGTATGCACCATCCACTTTAAATATACATCTTATTTTAAATTTAATTGATAAAATTTCTGATGTATCATGTGTAAGCATTTTACTGTGCTATAAAATTTTTTGCAGTTAATTTGTTTCTTATCAGCCCCCCTCCCCCGCCAGCACCACCCCAGATGGGGATATTATAATATCCTCTACTAGTCTTAGTCTCGTAATGTCAATTTTTGTGGAAGTCTCTAACTCATCATATACATATATCTGTCAAAATGGCAACTACGTGCAAGAGGGTTACTGAATTTGTCTTTTAGTTTGGGTTTAACTCAGTTTATAAATATTTCACGCATAGGATAATATTTCAGTACCACTAGTATAAACATATGTGTTAGATAGCAAGTGTGCGTTGGTATATTGCCCTTGTTGGTGCCAGGGACTGTTAAGTAGATCTGAGGGTGCATGTAGAAATCAAGTACGACAATTTTCAATGTGCAAAATCAACGTTTTTGTTACCTTTATGCGTGTTAGCATAGTTATCTGAGCTCAATAATATCCATAAAATATATTGTTCTAGATTGCTATATATTCTTGCAGTATGGCACTCTTAACAGTCATCCACATGTGTTTAGTGTTTATGATACGGTCTGGGCAAAATATAGGGTCATCTGGTGTCCTGCTGTTGTGATTTCAAAGACAGATACACGCAAGTTAAATAAAACTACTACTACTACTAATACTACTAATAATAATAATAATAATAATAATACATTTTAACTCCATTATGATACCAAAGACATAAATGTGGGTCAAGTATCAATTCTCTAAAAATCTACCAATATGTGCAATTACATGATATAAAATCTGTATTTGGGAGTATTTCAGAATGCTGACTGACAATGTTAGCCGCCAAAGGAAGTAACGTAAAATGCAGTCTGTATTATCAGTTATAGTTGTTCTCTTTTATCATACTTTGTACATAGTAGATACAAAAATTCATTGGTATACTTGTAAAGTCAAAAGTATACATTTTCTTCATAATTTCAGATTACACTGTTGAATTTGTGGAAGATAAGAAGAAGGCAATAACCATTAAAAGCTTGGGGGCACTGATACAAAGGAATGGGACTGCACTGAAGTAAAATCCTGGCACTTTATCCTAATGATAGATTTGTATAGATTTAGATAACCAGAGTGGCCGCGAACTTTCAGATTGCAAACTCGCATGCTATGACTATTTTTTTCAAGGATATTCAGCAAAAATAAAAGCAAATTAACAATATCCTTGAATGGAAACAGTATTTCATGTATTTTGGGAGCTCACGATGTCTATTGTGAAAGTCCCAACATGCATGAAGTATTAAGTCAGCCTAGTTAAGTTCAACATATTTGTGCAGTTATCTGTTGTTGTTTTTTGTTTGTTTGTTTTTTTTCTGCTATGCAAGAAAGGGTCATAACATTATTTCATTTTTAAATATTATGTAGATGAAATTATGAAAAAGGATGGAGAATGGAGCGTTAAAATTGTACCCCAAACTAATTTTCTCTCGTCATCTATCATCACATTGTAGCTCTATGGCATATACAAATTAAAAGGGAAATTTTTTTTTCATTTTTAGTGGCTAAACCTTATAAAAATTAAATATTTCAAGGTGTACTGAACCCCTGGACCTACTTTTTCTAAAGCCAATTTTAATCATGAAGAGCACGATTCCAGACATCTCTCATGGTATCAGTTCTGTGTCTGCACTAATTTTGGAGAATTTGCGTAATATACTATACCAATTAATGCACACTTGCATTCAATGAACTACATACCTTTCGGTACGAGTGAATGTGGAATTAACCGATAGTGTTACAATAAGCAGATAACAAGAAGCCTAAAATAGGCATGATATCGCTCACCTGGCTTACATAATTTAACAGTTTACTTTTTCAAGAAGGTTTATGTAATATTGTAAGAACACTACCTATATAAACCATCCCCCAAGTTTTATATCATGTTGATTTAACCTATTGTACTATACCCTGATAATAATTATTTCGAAAGATAAAGATATAATTAATATGCATAGTATCTTGAGCATAATTGAAGTCGTCCATGATCCTGGTGGTATAAACCCATTTATCAAAGTTTTATAGAAACTGGTTGAGAAATAGAGACTCTCTATACTAGCGGTAACAAGCTCAGCCAATCAGACGCCGAGTGTCTTATTAATATGTGCACATTTCACGTAACCAATCAGATACAATACTTCCTTAATAATATCCATACGTCTTGCTCATAATCAAACTCATCCAACATCTTGATAATATAAAACTATTTAATAAGTTTAATTAAGATCTGACGAGAGATATAATTGGTAGAGTCTTTACAAGCACAACCAATCAGATGCAAGGTCATGCCATTAATATGTGTGGATTTCAGTCATAATCATACTCAACCAAGACCTTGATTACATGGGCATATTTAACAAGTGTGATCACAATCCCATCAAGACTACAGTCTCTAGAGTAGTAAAAAAACACCTCAGCCAATCAAATGCAAGATCATCTAATATATATATATATATATATATATATATATATATATATATATATATATATATGTCTCACTCATAATACAAATCTTCCAACAATTTTATGATGTTAGCCTTTGTACCATTTGTTTAAAATCAGATTGGAAATATCATTAGAGGTAAGAAGCCCAGCCAGTCATATGCAAGATCACCTTATTAATATCCGTACATCTTGATCATCATAAAATACATTATATGTCTTGATGATAAAAGTCAATTTACCAGATATAGTAACAAATATAATCAGAGACAGAGTGACCGAAGTGTTGATAAGCTCAGCTAATCCGGTGCACAATTATCTTATTAACATGCATGAATTTTGCTCATAACTGTACTAATCAAAGATATTGATGATATAATCTCATTTATCAAGTTTGATCACAATCGAATCAGAAATAGTCTCTGGAGTGGTAAGAAGCTCAAATAATAACATGCAAGATCACCTCATTAATATGCATGGATCGAATGCATTATCAAACTCATGAACGATCTTGATCATATAAGCCTTTATTTGAAGTTTTTGGTCAAAATCAGTTAGATCAAAAATATGGCTTCCAGAATGGTAGCAAGTTCAGCAAATCGAATGCAAGGTCACCTCATTAATATGCATCGATCTTACTCATTATCAACATCATCAAACATCATTAAAATATAAGCCCATATTGATCAGAACTATGGTTTCCAGAGTGGTAACAAGCTCCATCAATCAGATCAAAACACATCTCATTTATATGCATGTATCTCACTCATTATTGAAATTGTCCGATATCTTGATACTATAAACATATCTTCCAAGTTTGATATTAATCCTATCAGAAATATGGCTTCTAGAGTGGTAACAAGGTCAGCCAATCAGATGTAAGATAAACTCATTAATACGCATGCATCTTGTTCATAATCTCAACCCATCCAAGATCTTGATGATATTAGCTCTTATTTCAAGTCTGATACAAATTTTGGATAAATACGGCTTAATGAGTCATAACACAATTGTTGACTAACAATTGACACGTAATGCAAGACAGATGTATACCATAAGCTCACTTAGTCTTACAGCTAGGTGAGCTAAATATAAATACAAAAACGTTATAAGATAAATTAATGACTACATCTGTCAACAGTCAGTCTTGAAATTTGTTAAATACATCCGTCATGGGGCAAACTAATAGTGGATTTTAAAATGTATCGGACCAAAAGACCATTTGTTTGTCTTGTCTAAGAGTAGATATCTCTTTTCCGGCAGGGACAGTGTCAACATTTTTGTTTGTGTTAGAGATTCTTGAAAATCATATACCTCAGTTGCTGATTTCAACTGAAACTTTAGAATACCAAATAGTAGCAATAAGTAATTTCCAACAGCCAAAGACATAAAAGAACTCTATAGTGACTGATATTTATTTTTAAAAATGGTCGCATAAATGATGAACTTGGTTATAATCGGACAGAAGCATATCACAATAACTAGCATTTTCAACAGGTTCTTTCTCTGCAAACCTTTACTAACAATATAAAAATGTGTACAAATTACAAAACTTTCTTAACAAGCTTCGTGCAGCTCCTGATAATGAAAGGTTATGAAAATGAATCTTTTAAAATGTATTAGTCTATATAGTTTATAACCTCCTAAAAGAGACTAATTTAATAATCAGACAAATATTCATTTTTCAGTAATAGTTATACATCCTCCAACGAAAGGAGAATCAATATATTGAATTGTTACTATTAAATATTATTGAACAATAGAACTTTGAAAATAATATTATAGAATTTTGTTAGCAAGTCTTGGATTTGGGATTTATAGGTGCCGTAATGTATTGCTCCTTTCTGTATTCCTGTATTATACATTAAGGATTTACCCTGAAATGATAGTATTTTGAGTCTTGACGCGATCGGCAACACAAACATTAAGAGCTTGTGGTCAAGCTTTTCAAAGTTGTATCTCTTACACGCAAATTCATTAATGCAACTAAACTTTGGTGTAATATTTCTACATGCCTATATGTCTAATTTTTGTACGCTGGTATTATATGGTTTCTTTCACGCCTGCGTAAGCATAAAACAATGTTATTATAAATCTGTCCACAGTAAAGACACTGCGTTTAACTGAACTCAGTTTCATTTTATAGGACTGACCTAACCACTCACTTTTTTCATTAAGTACACTTGGGATTGTTTCCCCCAGACCCTCCACCCACCCCTGAAACAAGTAAACCTTATCAAAGAAACATTGGATAGATCACAACAATACCTTGCCTGGCAAACTTGGGATCGATCCCAAACGTTTCTCACTGAGCAGATTTGGTATAAATTCCAAAATTCTTTTACCATGCCAAGTTGGGATCAATCATAACATGTCTTGTCAGGCAAACCTGGCATTGATTCCAAAAATATCTTAGAAGTCAGACTTTGGATCGATCTATAAATATATCTTTCCAGTCAAAGTTGAGATAAATCCCAAAAACTCTTTACCTGGAAAACTTAGGATTGATCCCCAAAATTATCTACCAGGCAAACTTGGGATCGATCCCAAAAATATTTTACCAGGTTTGCTAGGAAATTTTGGGATCAATCCCAAGAATGTCTTCCCAAACTTGGGATCAATTCCAAAAATCTTTTACCTGGCAAACATGGGATCAGTCCCAAAAATCACTCTCAGGCAAGCTTGAGATCGATCCCAGATACCTCTTTATAAGCAAACTTGGGATCAATCCCAAACGTCTCTTAGCGGGCAAATTTATAATAGATTCACAATAACCTCTTTCAGGAAAACTTGGAATTCATCTAAAAAAAATTCCTGGAATTGATTCCATAATCTTGTCCTGATCAAAGTTGGGCTTGTTCCCATACATTTGTATAAAAGTTAGAACTGCATCTGAAAATTTGTTGTTTTTTACTGCGACCAGCACCAAAACATGAGCGCAAATATCCAAAATTGTTATCAAAAGCCTCAAATAATATGGTTAAATTTGATTACATACACCGGCATTTTTCTGGAAAGTGAATGTTCAAAACAGGAATTACCCATTTTTTCCTCAATTGAGATATTGTGGGTTAATATCTGTTACTAATTGGTCATTCTCTGAGCCAGTAATAAAACACACAAATAAAACAATATATCAGAATATCTCTAAGGCTTGCCGACATTTATATAATTTTTGCAATGAATTTTCTCAAAGGATAAGCTTATATTTACTTTAGGCCTACAAATACAACGAAGACTCCTTAAAAAAAATGAAATACCTGAATTGTATGGGTCACTGAATATTGTTTCTTAATAAGTGAAGTAGGTATCTAATTTTGAAAACAATTTTTCTAAGATATATGTAAAAGATATACAGCTACGAATAATGTGTCTCGAGTAGTAAAAGACATCCTGCAGTTCAAATCTCTTACACCATATGAAACTCAAAGTATGCCTGAGAAACGACCGCAGAATGCGTAAGGATAATTTTGGCAATACTGTCTGATTTATCCGTACTTGCAGAAAAATGTCATCAAATCTACATATCATCAAAGATCGGATAGTTGATGTGAGATTTTTCAGAACAACCTTAAATGGTGACATCTTAAGAGATCATGATTTGTTAGAAACATATTTTCAAACCGCAGTAATGTTCCACATCCGGATATGTTAATCTTGAATGAACGAACGTGATGAAATATAATTATATATATATATATATATATATATATATATATATATATACACATATATATATATATATATATATATATATATATATAAATCGTGTCTAAATATTCTCTTAATCATACGCTTTTGATCTGGAAATAGACCCAACTTATCTACCTTGTCACGGCTATCACCGAAAAATTTACTCTAATGATATCCGACCTTTATTTCTACGTTTGTAATATATTGTTTATGGAAGGTAAACGCTTCAATGATTTCTTCTCTGCACATGCACAATTGACCACAATGATATTGACTTGTCTGTTTACCTTTGAGCAGTGCATACGGCGAAGATTGGGATTGAGCAAACAGGTAATCTAAACAATCTACATTTCAGCTTTACGACTGACTGCCACACTAGTTGTAGTTTGTTATTGTTTGTATGTTATGTGTTTAACGCCATTTGTCAGCACATGATAGGCCATATATGGCGGCTTGTATATTTGGTGGAGGAAGAACCCGATAAAACCCCGGTAAGAACCACCGACCCACGGGAAGCTACTGGCACACTTTCTCACCCGAGACTCGAACCCACAGTGTTTTTGTGCTAAAGATGTTTTGATAATGCCATTTGATTGAACGTAAAGGTAAAAATACAAATATTACCCTAGGTTAATATAGGATATATAAGATATCTATTCTCAAATATTATTTGGTTGACTGGGTAGAGAATCTTTAACGTATTTCTTTTATTTCTTCGTCTCTTCTTCTTCTTCTTATTGTTCATATTTCACTGCTAACAAATATTAATCAAAGAAGAACAATGTTAATAATAATATCAGTATTATTAAAATATTTATTATACGACTCTTATGATAGTTAATATCATCAGGTATTCCAAATATGGATCTTACATGTAGAGTAAGATGGTGACTTTATCATAAGCTTTTGGCGTTCCCCAAGCCATTTACATGGACATGCGTTTCACTTGTATGCACATGGATAAACGGTAGGGAGAGACATACAAATAATTGAATTGAGATTAATCTGAACTCATGTTGAGTTCGCTCTTTAAAAAAAAATACATAGTTTTACACAATTATAATCCCTGCACACATGTTACTCGTTCAAATTTAAAAACAGTACAGACGGTGCAAACCGATAAACTGAAAACACCTGAGGCTGTAAATACAACGATCTACTCTAAAGAATAACTGTCTCAGCATGTGCGTAGTAAATTACTTTCTTCCAACATTTACATAGGTGACATATTCTTTAAACTTGTTAGCTCTCTAAACGGCGTCTGATTCAAGGAAGTGTATAGGCAAGGTAAATAAGATAAGACGGTTGTGGTACAATCTGTAGCGTACTAACGGGGGCGGGGTGGGGGGGGGGGGCGGACGGTGTGGTTGCCCTGGGCGCCAGAGGTCTTGGAGCGCCAAAACAGCTGATATAAATTCGGGCCTCGTATTATGGTCCTTTGGGCCATCATCATCGCCCCGGGCGCCATTTACCCTTAGTACGCTACTGGGTACAATAACAAAGAAATAAATTCTTTATTTTCTCTTAAGCATTACTACTTATCGTGTACAACAAGAAATATGATCCGATGACATAACGTTATCATTTCAAATGATAAATATACATATTTTGCTAAATTACATAACATGTTCTTATTAGTAATTACGAGTAAAAATCATCAACTCTGTGCATTTGATCATACATGGATGTTTCTAATAATACCTATGCATATAATATTCATCCTTAACCTCATTATGATCACATGTTAAGCTTGACCTAAGGTTTCTATATATCCGAGTGCTGTCAAATGTACAGTTTTCAACCCTCAATGAGTGAGTAAGTTGTTAAGTTTTAACAGGAGGTGGATGAGGAATCCATACTGGTGATAGCAATGGAGAAAGTAGCACATACTTAATCGTGCAGAAAGTCAACCAAGACATGAAAAATATTGCCAACTATTTGTTCGGGTAAATTCAAAAAGCAGAAGCAGCATTGTCTGGTGTCATTGGCAGTGTAGTCAGGTAGCATTTGAAAATAGCTGGAAGGATTGTTTTTGTTTTTTTCTTGATGATCATGTCATTGTGTTTATCTAGCATTCGTTGCTATATTTGTTTGCATTATTGATCAGGGGTCTAAGTACAGCACCATAAAAGGATACACAAAATAATAGTTTCTATCAGGAAGTAAATTAAGCCAGCTCCTGCAAACATCGTCATGGTCAAACATGAGTGTTTTGTTTGTTTCATGATATTTGTCTTCTTCAGTTTCGTTTACCAGACTGTCACCATTTTTTCTCATCTTGTCTACATAGTTCTTACCAATATTATTTTATTATATTCCATTGTTTATCTCAGGTGTTATGGAAGTTATTAGCTTGAATAGGTGACGTAAGATAATTTGACAACATGTGGTATTGAGGTCATTGTGTTAAAAAACACTACCCCATTGGCTTGTAGCTGACCAATCACGTGGGTCTACAGCCGCATTCTTCTGAACTGGAAGAAATAAAGTAATTTGCAATCATTTGTTTTGTTGTTGAAAAATCTTGACAATGTGGGAAATGGTGCAAAACAAGTACATATAGAGTGAAACCCCTAAAAACCGATAAACCTTAGGACCCCTCCCCCCCCCACCACCACCCCCGGTGAAAAACAATTCCGTTTGGAGAGGTTTTCGGTTTACTGGGGTTTTAGCAGATGTGAAAAATATGTATTTTTCTAAGCGTTTTTGTGACTAGAGAGAGAGAGAGAGAGTTGTAAATACACACCAAACAGAGTGGAAAGTGCTATTCCTGGATTCTAGAGGAGAATGTTTGATAACATTGACATAATTTTTAAATATGAATAAATAATATTATCATACAGGCAAGGCGATGCGTGCCATAACCTGCGGATCCGGGTTTGAATCTCCGTAGTATTCGAATTAAAATTCTCTAATCTGTATGACAAGATTATATATATATGCTGTCGACTGTTTTCAACCAAATAGATCTCTGGATACAACTTGAATACAATGCAAACCTATTAAACATATGGAAAATTAATGGGCATGCGTGAATACTATTTGCAACTAGGAATATGTCCTGTCCGTGGGTACCTGTGCTTGGATCATAATTTGGAAAGTATTAATCCCTTAACGCCGAACTATGACTCCTTCATTTAGACGTAAGTGCTAATGTTCCTGACGTTAAAATTTGAAAGAATCCTAAATAGCTCCGATCTGGAGACTTCCAATACGACATTATCCTTAATATAACACATACCAAACAAAAGCTCAGACAATGTTAGGTTAAAATCATGTTTTAGAATAGACAATGATTAGTCTCAATTAACGTGATTAACATTTTACGAAGGCTATACCAGTTATCAGGTGCTAACCTTATGATACAAATTATTTACTACCCCATCGTACAAATACGGTTGACTTTAACATCTAGGTCATCACTTGCCTCTCAAGGAATTACATAAGAGATTTCGATCTTGAGGATGAGGCCAAAACAGGGAAGCGCTGGGATATGTACTTTTCAAACACATGATTCTAATTGTAATTATTGGGTCGTTCCTGTTGGCACAAAATGGTGACTTTACATATTTTATCCCTAACAAGCTTTATTATGACGAATATATCAAAACAGTATTAGTTAGTATTAAAATTATCATCAAAATATGGCAAAAACATTTTAATATCAAGCGCAAAGTAGTCGTGAACGTTTTGTTAGGCAGAACTGTAACAGATGTCGCACAGAAGCAGCATTAAGCGAGCTTTTAGTAGCAGTATCAGTAGCAGCAGTAGTTGTAGAATTAGTAGTGATAGTAGTAGTAGTATTAATAGCAGTAGTAATAATAATGTCACTACCAGTTGTTGTTGTTGTAGCGCTAGCATTAGCAATAGTAGTAGTAGTAGTTGTTGTTGTTGTTGTTGTTTCCATGTTTCGACTCGATATGTCTAGAAACTCAATAGCCGATTTTGGAGTGATAATTCAACGATGTGGACACATGGCTCAAAAGGGCTGAGTTCAACTGCATCTAAGTTATTCAAATCATTCGATATACATGTTGCCGTTGCAATATGGCAATCCATAGACCACATACATCCATACTCGGCTAAAATTATCTGAGAGAGACAGAATTGGCCTCCATTATTGTTAAAATATAACATGAGTTACTATTTTGGTATTAAAAAGTCTAACGGGAAAACATTGAAAGCAGCCCAATGTCATATTTTTTAAATGGTGCAAAGAACGAAAGTCAAGGTTAATGTCAAACATTAGCTCTATTGAGTAAAGTGACGGTACTGAACAAAAGACTAAATTGTACTTCCTAGTCTGGTCTACAAAGATCCTGTTCTAACCTGTTCATGACTTCACGCATTTCGAAAACATAAGCTCAATCCAAGTCAGGCTATATAAGTATCGCACACAACAAAAAGGACACTTAGGTGAGTTATTGTCTTATCACATAATAACTCTTTTCTTAGCTTTCATTTACACCACTACCACCACCACCCTACCTCATCATCATTATCATCATCAGTGTTATTAGTATTATTAATATTTTTATCGCCTCGCTTTCTCCATCGGTTCATTGTGTCTATCCGTATATACGTCCGTCATTCTGTTACCAACATCGTCTATCCAACCCACACTGTTCAATATACAGTCTACAAACACTGAGATGTAGTTGCAGGCTGTCTTTAGATGTCCATAATGATCTTTGAAGACCTAAATGCTGGCATGTGTTATTATCAACACCAGGGATATTAAACATATTACAAGTATTATACCGTATGTACTCGCGTATAATGCGGGTTCAAATGCAAACAACATAGACCCTGATCTGCCATCGCATTATGCGACGGCAGATCTGGGTCTACGCAGAATGCAGTTGGTATAGTACTATACGCGAGTATATACGGTAATTAACAGTTTTGATACAAAATGGCGACTTTACAAAAAGGATGTTTGTAAACTTAATATTAATTTATCTCTATTTAGCATTCTATTCATAGTAAGGTATGTTTTGATACATTTGGATGCCTTAATAGGTTCAGTATATAACATGATGCTTCCTCGGGTTGGCCCACCTGTTAGACTTTTTCAACATACATTAAATCCCTGGATCCTAGCCACGCATATTGTCTCGGCAATGCCTGGTGCAGGGAAGTTACATTGCATTAAGCAATATGTTTATATGTCTATAGATACCTATGTATGCATAGATACATACATGTTTGTATGTATGTATATGCTTGTATGTATGTATGCTTGTATGTATGTATGTATTGCATGTAGTTATGTATGTATGTATGTAGGTACGTATGTATGTATGTTTGTATGGATGGATGGATTGATGGATGGATCGATGGATGGCTGTTGTAGGCATGTGTGTATGGGTATTTTCATGTATGTACGTATATATATATATATATATATATATTTTATAAATGAAAGCAAAATGACGGTTCAATAAAACCATAAAATTGGAAATGTACGAATATGAAAATACTATATGTAATATATGCGTATTCAACTTTGTTTTTTTTGTAGTTCTCTCCCCCGCCCCGCCTCTCTCTCTCTCTCCCAAAACCTTCTGACAGAGTTATACTAGCTACAGTTTAATGTTGTAATTTTCATCACCTACTAGGAATATTTCATATTTGTATTGAGTCATAAATTCTTAAAGGTGAGTCCTTCAAAGAGAGATTCAGAAATGAACTAGAAATACTTCTGGAAGGTCATATATGAAATGCAAAGTAATGCAATATATCATTTATTTGGTCCATAACGCAATGCAGTACAATAGCACCCAGATTTTTTGTGTGAGAAATGTATTGTTAATCTAAATTAACTTAAATGCATCTCTATATGTCAGTATGAAATGCATCTATATATGTCAGTATGAAATGCATCTCTATATGTCAGCATGAAATGCAGAATTTAGTAATACATATAATTTTTGAGGTGGTTGGTATAGGTGAATAAAAGGTAATAATACCATTCTCGCACGAATGACTTTCAGGTAAAGATCACAAGTCTTAATTTCACTTTATCAACCATCTAATAAGGCCCAGGTGTATCCTGCTTGCATCACACACAACATTAGGACAGATCAATAGTTGGAATACTTTTCATAACATCGGTGATCAAGCGCTAAGCCGGTTAAGTGAGGTTAGTTTTAAAATTCGGAAATATTTGTAGCATTTACTTCCTGATGACGATCATGATTAGATACGGAGAAGGATTGTGACGTATGCTATTGTTATTATTATTATTATTATTATTGTTGTTGTTTTTCAGTAGAAGAAGTAACAGCTAAAGTAATAGTTCTAGTAATAGTAATATTATTAGTAATGGCAATAGTGGTGGTGATGACATACATGACAGACGCTGCATGATTAGTTACAATAGTTGTAACTGTGCAGATATGACAGTAGTTATTATAGCGTCAGATACATTTAATTTTTTCACTGATATCTTTTGATATTTTATATAAATTACATGTGCTTTGCCACATCGCCGACGATACTGCCACTGCTGTTCACACATTATGATGTTCAATAAATAAATCTTCAAAACTCGATTAAAAAAATCTCCAAAAGGCAGGAGATTTTATGAAGTTGATTCTAATAATTAATTTCCATCTTTCTGAAGCATCATCACACTTCCTAAATCGAACATTTTCGTCGATTAGTATATAATCAGATGTATCATGGCGTAATATGTACATAAATGTTGACAAGCTTTCTGAAAGAACTGTACAAAAAGAATAAAAGGTGCAATAAAATACACAAGACAGTTTAGTTTTGGGGGTAATACGGTTCTCCCCCCCCCCCTAACAAAACTGTCATGTATTGTGTATTGCACCTTTTTTTCTTCTTCTTTTTGTACAATTCTTTAATAAAACCTTGTCAACATTTATGTATATATGACGCCATGGCGTCATACAGACTTTAGCATACAAAACAGAATAAGCTCTAGGCTGAATGACGTCATCACTTAAATGTGATATAATTTGAATATTATACACTGATTAAAGTAATTTCATTACGATACTTGCAATGAATAAAAACTGAGTCGTAGCAATAGTAGTAATAGTTGGAGTAGAAAACGAGGCAGTAGTAGAAGTAGTAGTAGCGATAGTAGTAGTTAAAGTAGTATTAGTACTAGCAGCAATAGAGCAGTAGTAACATTAATAGTAGTGGTAGTCATCATAATCATCATTGTCATATGACACTGAAATATAGATAGGTATGTACTTACAGCCGGATGTTGATTTCTTCTTTCGTAAACAGTACAGCATGTTAGAAAGGTCAGCATTCCTATCGACGGATATTTAAACACCAACCAAGTCGTATCACAACTTTACTTTCATTAAAAGCCTCACAGCATGAGCTCTCAAAATAGCGGTATTATCACTCCTTGGAAATCATTGATGTGAAAGACTTGCAAAACACTTTAGACTTACTTTTATTTTAAATCTGCATTGCATAAGTGTCGTACATTTCGTTGCTATATATATTATTACACCGGAATAGAAAGGCAAACAGTATTAAAAATAAATGGAAATCATGTCATCTACAATATAAAAATACATGCGAGCAATTATTCACGAAGCAGTACAAAGTAATATGTTGTAATTATGATAGTGAATGTTAACAGACAAATCTTTTATGTTTAGCTTCCCGTGTAGCGTACAGATTTTGGAGAACTAATACAGAATGCTATTTATTTGTAAGACATAAAATATTAGGAAAAACATGCAAGGCAAGTAATTTCTTAAGTCGTTACAATAAACAAATAAAATGAGAAGCGAACAGAGCTCCTGCTTGTCATTTATCTGCTTGTCCTCCTTTACGCTGGAGATAAAGGGACACTAAATAAAATAATAAGCCAGAATATTATAAAGTCTTGACAGACTAACGTTTTAACTTTGGCAAGCAATTTCCTCAAAGGACAAATTTATCTTTACAGTAAAACTACAATGACAACTTGTGACAAAGTAATGGTAATGCTCAGTCATGCAAACCACTGTAACATATATGTTGCTACTAATTATACAGCTGCCAATATTGCATCTCAATATGGAAAACATCTTCACTAATTCTAAGATATTCTATTACACGATGAACAAAGCATACTTTCCAAACGTCCGCAAAGTGTATAAGATAAATGTCAGCTAAATTATTAATTCAAATTTATTGCACGTAAGACCAATTAAATACCGATGATCTACTGTACAAAGCCAATATAACCATTCTTGTTCCTTGAAACCCACAAACTCTTATATCAACAACAAGTATCATGATACGCAATGCTTTTGTGAATATGTGATGTTTTATACTATAGTTGATCTTTGTATATAAAAAATACCAATTACAAAACCAAGACTTATTAGACTAATTTTGATTTCGTAAAATGTATCGTTAGCTCCATAAAACTATATCAAGGAAAATTTATTTCCATTTATGTAACTATGAATAAATTTGGTTATGCACTGAAATATTTTAAACTTTCTTAAAACGTCCTAATTTGAGAGCAATGCATACAAACTAAATATGGCTTACGTGACACATACCGTAGTCGGCGTACACTTTAGCTCTATAGAAAGAACCTTGATCCTTGAACCTGTTCAGATTTCATAATAATGGGTCTTAAAACTCTATTCAGTGTTGCTAGCCATATGACAAACAAAGGACACAAAAGTTGTCGGGCCATTCCACAAAGGTACAACAATGATATTGCACTAGGTAAACACTGAAGCTCTTGTTTACAGTGTTTGGTGAAAACAACATGACTGTTTTAAGGTTAAACAAATGCCTTATTAGTAATATGTTCAGAGCTAAGAATGTCAAGGTATCTCACCAGTTACAATATGTGTTTATGTGCTTGCTAGAATAGATTGTATTCGTGGTAAAAATACGTTTTTATTATGTATTACAGATTTACAATTCACGTAAAATCAACTAGTAAGTTGACACAAAAATGTAATAACGTGCTGATTACTTCGAAAACCTAAATTGATATAAAATTGGCCGTGGTGGAAAATAGTATATAACTCGAATTGATGAAGTTATACAATATAGTGAAAATTCTCCTACGGAGTCAAAGGGATAAAGGAATAGTACCTGTGCAGGACAGATGATTGCTAGACAGAAACAAGTATGTAATGTCATTAAAAATGCTGGCTGGAAATTGAACGGTTTTTGTTTCAGAGAATTGACTATTATGCGGGACTAGATTGTTTGACTCATTCATTTTTGATAAAATAATTTTTATTTTATTTAATAAAAAGCTGAAATTAGTAAATTCGAAAAACAAAATTTACTAGCGTTTCCCAACTTCTTCATTCTTGTTTCAAAACAGTACAGTTTTAAAGAGATTACGCATTCTTTAAAGTATTCACGATCAAAACGATGTCTGGTTTTACTAATGTAGACAAGCGCTAAAACGATGAAACACTTGTGGGACAACACCACATTTGATCTCAGTTTACCTCGTTTTAATGCAAAATGTCTTCTTCTAATATATAACTCCTAGCAGAAAATTGATACCTGCATAAACATGGAACTAAATAAAGCTTCATATATAGCTAACAATTCCGAGTCGGATGAATACAAGTACTAATGTAAATATGTATGCATGTATCTATTCCTCTCTCTCTCTCTGTTTCTATGCATCTTTCTATCTCTATGCATTTATATATCAATCTGGTTCTGCATACGTATGTTGTACTTATATATGTGTTTGTACGTATTTGTGTGTATATATGTACGTATAGATGAATGGATGTATGTATTAATGGAATTGGGCATATATTTTATACAGTGTGAACTGAAACTTTCGACCATGTCTTCAGATACCGGCTACTTGACGGAATTGTTTTCTAATAATACATACAAGTCAGAAACCCCAAACGGAAAAAGTGTAAGTCTCTATTGTTCGAAATAGTTGATCATATTAAATGCTGGACAGAATTCAAAAATCTTTAAGAAATGAAAGTAAATAACACATTTAATTTTCTGTCAAACACGCAAACACATATACACAGAAATGGAACTTTACACATTTAGAACCTAAGTAAAATTGAAATATCACCTAATTACATTGAAGTTCCTATGTGATTCACCCCTAGCGTAAACAAACATAAATATTGCAAAGTTTAGCGATTTCAGACAAAGTGATATATATATATATATATATATATATATATATATATATATATATATATATATATATATATATATATATACACACACATTTTTGATCTAGGACTTCAAGCCATACGAGAACTCTGGAGCAGAGCATGGGGTGCCTGAGGTAAGAAACATAAATAGTGACATGGGTACCAAACCTCTCACTGACTCGTTCCACACTTATAGTGTAAGTCTCAGGACAGTAAAAATACATACTGGAATAATTCACAAAAGTCTTTGATTTCTACCACACACTTACTTAAGATAACACAATAACTTCCACAGATATAGCTAATTCTTTATCTGTTGAAGATGCACACTGGATTGTATTCGGTTTCTAAAATTTTTGCATCACATCTTGTATCATGGTTGAATTTTGTGTGCTCTTATGTTCGTATATTTTCTGTGTTATGTTCTCTTTATACCTACAGTTCATGCAAGTAAAACATATTTTGTTATTTTGTATTAAATATAGTTTTATTATACTGCGACTTTAGTGACATGAAAATGTCAGGCATTAAAACTACTTTATGTAAATTATCATTTTGCAATATCTTTCTCATCCCTCAACTTTGATTGTATTTTCCTTAAACTTGTACTTAATTACAAAATATCTAAACGTTTTATTCACACTAGTTATCGTGCGTAAGAGGTCAAATGCCACCTTTAGTTTGTAAATATTTTGAAAAGCATGTATTTACATTTTAATGTATCAACATTTATGCAACAGACAAATTATAATTTGGTAATTGAAACATGAACCAGGAATTTCTGGACTCTCAAATGTTCCAAGTCCTCAGTTACTCCTAACAGTCCTATTAAGCGAATAGTTCTACTGCTTTCATATAATAAATATGCAGACAACCGCAAAAACATTCTTATTTTATTTCTTTTTCGTATAGCGAAATGCAGGATATGCAGACCTTAACGACATAGGTCTTCATGTAAGTAAGAAAAAACAAGGTGAGCTTTAATCCATGCTTGAGCTCTAATAATGCAACACACTTTTATATTATAATAATAATAATAATAATAATATAACTACTACTACTACCAATAATAATAATGATAATAATAACACTCATTATAAAATAATTATGATGGTGATAATTATGCTAGTATGCTGATGACGATGATAATACTAACTGTGTAAACAAAATGACGATAATGTTGTAACTAAATGTATTGTATTTAAAGATATGCAATGATCGTGTTTAAATCTCTTTACTTTACTTTATTTCCTTAATAACTTCTATTTTCAGTTGAACAGCTTCAATTTCTATTAATAATGTCACCAATTCTTAAGCGTGGATCATTTAGAGAAGAGTTATAAATCAAGACTTTCCTAATTATAACTAAACGTAAAACAAATACTGTTTCTGATTCTGACTTAAATTCTATTTGGAACATCTTATCTTTCTCAGGAGACGCAGCCTTATGACAATAATGGAGATCGGGTATGTAGTGGAATAATCAACGTCATCATAGAATAACATCATGTGATATAATATTACCAGTAAATTTGTTTATATTTCCTAAATTAAAATTAAAATATATTTCCGATATATATATATCTTATGATAAACGTGCTGAAAATGTATGATGACATTTTTTAGATTATAGATTTTGTATGTTCACAGTTATTAATTGCAAAATTTGATCCTCAAAATATGCAGCATTGTTCATCAAATAGTTCCATTACTTATGGGAAAGGTAAATTATTATGATTAAAAATGACATATGTATTTACAGTTGGGTCAAGAAGAACCCGATAAGACAGTAACTCGATGCCGAAGGTGCAACTGTGTGATATCGATAATATCAGTAGCTGTTTTGGCTGGGAGTGGTATAGTCCTCTGCTTGCTTTTAGGTAAATTAACTTTTTGTTCCTTATGTTTTTAAACAAAGTAATATTTTCTTTGGATTATAACAGCTGATACGTAAATTCATTTAATTTTGACTTTAAAGCTCTCTGAATCAGGTTTGTCTTTCGAATCTCATTTAATTGCAACAGAGACTTCAACATTGTTCTCTCATATACAATGCATATATATATATATATATATATATATATATATATATATATATATATATATATATATATATACGGTGGCTCTTTAACATATCATAGTAATGTAAGTTTCCTTACATTAACTGTGGGTAATATTTAATATGTATCTACTCGAACATATTATAACATAACAGTTTCGATAGCAATTCAGAATTTAGCGGCTGCTAATCATGTATGAAGTCTAAGTATCCACCCATTAACAGATGTGAAACAAGGTCAGCACATGCTAAACACCTGACATTTCATTCGCACTTCTTCTCCTATGAAAATATTCAAGGTTTCCCGCCCTTACTAATGCACATATCGTTCAAACAGGAACAAACTACATTAATGGAATACAATAGAAAACATTTCTCGGATAATGCTCTTCACGACTGCATGCATTCACAAGCTGAACTACAATAAAGCTAGAACTAATTACGTCTCCCTTCTTCATATGCTAAATCTTAAAATTCTTATCGGGCAAACATAAAATAAACAAAAATAAAATAAACATAGAAACTGATCTACCAAAAACGATTTTGTATTATAAATTGAACTGATGTAATGTTTTTGTCAGTATGCAAGCTACCTGGAATAAACTGCATCATTCCACCACCGCCACCGCCACCACCACCGCGACAACCACCACCAGGTAAAGGAATATATATATATATATATATATATATATATATATATATATATATATATATATATGTATATATATATAGTATTTGATTAAGAAGTTCATTATCTCCTAATTAGTGCCTGAAATTCACATTGTTGACACTGGTGTATGTATATCGGTTCGAAGGTAGGTAGGTAGGTATGCAGATCTATATGTTCCTATATATTAGTGTAAATGTGTACAGCTTCTTTAAACATAAATAATAATCCTTTGCCATTCAGTGTTTTAAATTATTTCTATACTTTTTGCAATCGTATAGTCAAATTCATCAATACATGGAATATTTCTTCATTTATAATCTTCATATTCGAGAATACACTTTCACTGAGTTTTCACAAATTCGGCAACATTATTGTAAACCATGCTTTTAAATAAGAAATAATTTTAGTGACCTTATTGTAATCTGAATCTGACTAAATATGACCTTATCAATGAGAAAAAAATGTTTTCTTTTTATTGAAACGTGCTGAAAATACATACAGAATGAAGTCAAATGTTGGCTCCAATGTTGCTTGTGAGTGTCGACAATAGAGACGACACAAAAATAAAGAAATGTTTAAACGATAGGTCAGTATTTTCATAGGATGGAAAAGAGATATCTCGGTACAATCTATTCAGAAGGGTCATAAGAATGTGTGCGTTGGAAAATCAAATGTTTAACTCGAGTATTATTTTTTTTCAGGATGTACTGTTTTGAGGGGAGCAACATGCCATTTCCAGTACAACCCAACTCTAAGAAATACAAGAGAAATTCGCCTTATAAAAGAGACGGTGATTGGCAAAGTGACTCTTTTCAATGTCACCGATCTTACTAATGACACAAATGAAATCATATATGACCAAACCAACAAAATGAACTTCACTGTTTCTGTTCAAGATACCGAGATTGAAGTTACTGTTCACATTTCAGACACCCAATGTAGCCACCATGGAAACTACAATATTCTTGCTATTTCCGATGAAAACGGTTTCAATGAATCCTTCTGGAGAGTTAACGTTATAGGTAAGACTACATAAATATTTTACATTCTTGCAAAATCTCTATACGGAACTTCACTTTCACCATAGCCTTGATCCTCGTTAATTATCAGTGACGACGCAGATAATTGTGTTGGCACTTTCACCCTGCTTTTTCAGGGACGTATCCCCATCTCCCTTAATTTATCATGCACTTCAAAGGACAATTTCCCTCTTTAGTACCCTTTGGTCAAAAGGTGATCAACATATCACAATTAAACTAAAAAGAGAAGTAAATGGATGTTTTAAGGAAATCACATTATGTTTATTTTACAAATATATAACCTTCTGCGTCTGTTATTTTTGTTTTGCACCCTAAAACAATATGTGAATAATTAAAGTTACCAACAAGGATATATGTAAATAGTGCATGTAGATAGAAATGCAGACGAGAAAGGATGCGGATATAGTTAGAAGAGCAAAGACAGGCATGTACATTTATAAACATTGAGAGATAAATGAATATATATATATATATATATATATATATATATATATATATATATATATATAATGGTTTAGGAAATGGTTAGATTTTTAAGAGTTTAATATATATGTAAAATACCTTAAACTGAAACATTAACCATCCAAGAACAGAACTGTGTCAACCTAGTTTTAATCATGTTGTTATAACATTTTTTTTTTATCTACTTTTCAACCTAAAGCTCAATTGATCATGCAGATTTTAGTATCATATCTAGTAAGAAAACAAGTAAAACCGAGTCCCTCACTGAAATATTCCAATGTTAATGAATTTACTCGTAGCGTTTCTTCCTAAGAGTGTTGTGTCCACTCACATGTCTGATTCGGCTTCCACATCATTCAAATTTCACAATGAAATCTGCTACATACTCCTCAACAATCTTTGATAAGTCGACTTTTGAGAAAGATGTAAGAACACTTATGTTGATCCATTTAATTATTTTCCTAACAGTAAGTATGTATCAGTCTCCTGTAATAATCGCGTAAGCAATATATGATAAACACCGCATGTGGGTGCTATATTTTCAGGTAGCTAATCGTTAGAGACCAGTGCCTTTTATTTCCAAACAAGCCTGTGAAAGAAACCGCACGTGATATATTACTAACCATTATCAACTAGTCACCTTGAAATCGATTGTTCAGAGTTGGCAATCTTTTCACATTCAAGTTCACAAACTGTCCGTGAATAGGTTAGAACTCGAAAATCAGCGTATCCGGTATATGTACAAATATTACGAGCAAAATATAACTGATAAGTTATAATATATATATTTATTTCCTATTTGTCACAACTTGCGTTAAATGGTACACTCACATTATCAGGTCTTCGCTAGAAAGTGCGAGACTGACCTTGGCATTGACTATAAGGTAATGACAAACTGTCAGTATATCGTGTGCAATAAAGGATCGATAGATGAAATAAACTGCAGGCATTTATGTATTTGTAGTGTGTGGTTCATATAAACGCGAAATAAAGTAACATATGTATGTACTGTGGCGAGATCAAATAGTATAAACTCATATAACTTAAAGCATTACGAACTGAACACACACGCTCTCTCTCTCACTCAATATTTTTGTACTTGTCCGTAGGCAAGTACCTTGCAAACATGAGCGTGCCCGAGCCGAGGTCGTGCTTGTCGGGCAATTGGATATGTAAAGTCCTGCATATATATATATATATATATATATATATATATATATATATATATATATATATATATATATATATATATATAATGTCATTTTCTGGTACTGAATACAAAATTAAATTTGTTAAAGATTGCCACTGTCAAGATACATGCATGTTCTGCAAACTGAAAAATAGCAATGTCTAATCCATTCTTTATCCACTCATAACAGTTTCAAATTTCATTTTCAAACGTAACTGGAAAATAATTTGCTAGTGTTTTTCATCGAAAAATGTCTGAAGAAGCAAGAAAAACATCATTATTTCACAACTGCTTTCGACATGGAGGTTGGTAGAATCGTAGGATAAATACAAAGTAAGTCATCTCTTCAAATTAAAAAAAAATGAACATGAGAACTTGAAACCACTGATGATATCTTTAAAAAAATCATGGATGAATAATAAGCATTTAAGAACAAAAGGAAAACTATTATCTATCGCATACTTGGTTTTATAACAGAATCATCATTTAATTAACTTTCATTTCAGCTCCATGTCCATGCCAATTAGATTTAAACATTACCTCAACAGGTACAATAACTTGTTCATTTCCAAACGCGGAATATACGTCTGTAATCATTCAGAAAGTATCAGGTGACAAGCAAAAAGTGCTTGTGAACGGTAGTGAAATAATCTGCCCTATCGGCCTGCAGACAACAAATGGATTCTCAGCTACATGTTCTAAGGATGGTATTATCGACATTAAGTTAGTGCTTGGACGTCTAGACTGCTCACACGAGGGCGACTACAATATCACCGTAACAATGAATGGGACATCAACAGTGTATGAGGTGTACATGCATGTTATAGGTAAATACAAATATACATATCCTTCAGTTTATAGGCTCCCTGTCTGCATTTGAGTCAAAAGATGTTCGTGTTTAGTTACTCATCTTTCTCTCTCTATCTCTTAATATATATATTACGTGTGTGTGTCTTTCTCTCTGTCTGTTAATATGTGCATGTGTGCGCTCGTGTATTTGTGTTGATATATAGGTATTTTGCAATAGGTGGAACATTTGAGGAGAGAGAGGGGGGGGTGATATTCCTGACAGATAATAAAGTATTATATCAGTCTTAAAGCAATGAGACAAAGAAATGTGAGCGAGGTATTAAACAAATATTAACGACAAATTTAAAGACCATCCTTTTGAACGTAGTCATGTGCATCCATACTATTTTGAGATAATATATAATACAGCTATATTAATGTTAAGGCGGTTGATTTATTATGCCTGGAATAAGAACTGTTAAAAGTATAAGGCATTAATAGAAATGTAGACAGTTCACTTCGTTTTTTCCATGGAAAAGGTCAAATGTTTCTTACCTTCATTGGCACTTTAATTTGTCTCTCTTCTGATATATTTTTGAGGTTTAGAAAAATCGTAATGGCTACTAGGCAATCTAAGAATTTGCTTGAAAACGAATTTCTTTTCAAAATATATATTTTAATACTTCTTGTGTTCATTCTGAGGTTTTTGAATTTTGCCTCTCATATTGCTTCATACTAGGTATTTGCAACCAAATCACCTAACTGCAAAGCGTTTTATGTTTGGGTTTATAACAGATTTTCCACAGAAACCCATGATAGCCGTGGAAATTCCTGGCATTACTGAGAATCAAGGTGGTCGTATATCATGCGGGGCAATGACAGGTTGTAGCAAAACACAATTCGAATTCGAGTTATCCGGATCCTGTAATGACCTCTGGGAAATATGGAGAGAAACTAATTCGGCTTCCACCACACTCACCGACCTCGGTTGGAAAACTCAATATCGTGCAACTGTAGGTATAGATCAAGTGAAATATGTCAACAAAAGGAAATTTCGATGCAGCTACATAGCCAACGGAGAAATATTTTCCTCACCTGCACTCTGCGTTGGAGTAATTCCAGGTAATTTATTACTGAAGCCTTTACATGCAGATAGTATTCGATATCATCCTTCATCAATGTTATTTTTCTTATATATTCATTCACAAAAATGTATCAACCACTTTGAAGCGTAACGATCGTTAACCAAATTATCATAATTATGAAAGACCCCTTACGTGAAAAAACAGTTCATAATCGTGGTATGTAACATCAGCGCACTCTTTGGTTCAAGGAAAGCTAAGTTGAATTATTTAACAACTTCGTAATAAAAACACTACTTTCTTATAATAAACGTAAAAAATGATTTGAACTGTATAATATCTTTTTCAGCTGAATTTGAGCCAGATAATTATAAAATCTTAGCCTATAATTGCTTTGTTTCAGCCAATTTCTGCGGTGATAAGATTGGAGGATGTAACTATCAACATCCGTATTTATGCAACAGGTACATAACTTGTACCAGTACGACAAATCCATTGGAACGACTGTGTAATCAGCCAGATGCTCCATGGGAACTACATTTTGTATCATCTGTGAACTGTCAAGGAGATTGTCTTTATCCACTGGAAGCTAATTGTACTACTAAGAATTACTGTGATTGATTAGCGCTGATGACATTTTTCGGCTGATGACAATTAGAGAAAAGTAAACACCGACGCTTTATACATAATACTGGATTCTGCATGAAGTCAACAAAATTTTGGGGTGGACATATTGGACGCGTAAGGACATATAGGGTGAGAGATTACGAGGACATGAGAAAATATATGTCCTGTGAACGATTTCATCTTATGATATAGGTAATAAGAGAACATTTCGATTTAGCTTTATGAGGAGGAGCCATATGCATCTGCTTAATTGTTGGGCAATTGAAACAGTTTTAAGAAGACATACAAGCACAATATATCCCTACATAGATTCATACAGATATTATATAGAATTATGTGGTCATACTGGCTTCCTTTACAGCTCGCGTAATTCCTTTCTATGTAATAAGTTAGTTAAAAATAAATGATTCTGATAACTCTGTACATAGTATGTTTACTGTTCTAGTCTTTTAATTTAAACTTTTAGATATGTCCTTCTAAATTATACAAAACTGACTTTTTGCTTACATCTGGATAGTAAAATATCTACTGTATCTCCTACATATCAGAAACGGTATTTATGTAGGCAAACAAACAACATAATCTATATATGTCCACCTTTACAACAATGAATATTTATATCTAAAATGTGCTTATATTGAAATAGATTCTGATAAATATATATATTTGTATGCTTCAAGAAGATTGTAAATAATATGTTTAAACAAGTATTGGGTGATTATTGGTCAGTAAGCACTAGTTTAAGAATGTCAATTAAGGCAATCTATTACTTAAATGGCGAACTAATTGCAACATGTTCAGTATCAATCTTATATACATAACGTCAACAATGTCAATGGCAAACCTTTTATGTGTAGGATATCACATGAGAATATGGATAACCATATTTCGATTAAATCGCATGTGTGTATTGAAAGTGCCAAATTGATATATACGTCTGATATTATGTTATGAGTGAATTTTTTCATAGACGAATCGTTCATGGTGCGATTAACATAGAACCAAGCAGATCCCGTGACGAAGTGGACATTACATTTGACCTTTTAAACAGGCGTTTAAACCTGTCATCGGTACACACATACATCAGTAAATACACAGTATGAATTGTTTGCAATTCTAGACAGTTTAAGTTCCTTTATACTACATTTTTGCATGTTTTTTAATTCAGCATACTTCAACACAATATGTTCAAAACTTATGTTCAGCTGTATTAGTCTTAAGAGTAGTATCTTTTACAAATTTGTATTATCTCCTAAATTGGAGAAAAGAGTTTTACTTATACAATGCTGTGCGAATAATAAAATCATTTTCTTCTGAAACTATATTTACTATTTCCATGATTAAGGTCAGGGATATTTGTGAGGAATTTGAAAGTACAATAATACAGAAAGCAAATAAATCTTTCCTCTCTCTTTGTAAAAAGGAACTCATACCAGCTTAACAAAACTAAAACTTAAAATTATGTATTTCCTGATAAACGACCATTTAAATAAAAAACAAGATTTCTAATGTTACCGCCACGATTGTAGTTTGATTTCGCAACATGCACACAATACCAATGCACTTAGTACTTTGGTCTTTTTATCTTTACTTAAATTATTTGTGACTGTCGTAATATAATCGATTATAACGATTTTCCCTATTCAGCTTGAGTCAATCCTTTGGTATTTCTTCCCTAAATAATTTTTTCTTTCATTGTATAATCAATTAGAACAAATTTCCGTCTTCAAGTTGAGGTCCAATAACTTTTTTGACTTCCGGGAACTCTCGTACACATTTGCTACCTACAAATAAAATAAAATAAAATAAAATGAAAAGTGATAGAACAGTTTATAAACTTTGGCGGAATAAATATTGATGCATTTATTGATTCGTTCCATATTAAACAGTATGCACTTTTTCTGATAGGAATGTTTAGCAGTATTAGTATTACTATGGAAGTTACTATGGAAGTGTTCATATAAAAATAAATGTTGATCAAGAGGATTAAACACTGGTCAATTATTGAAGATAGTAAAAGTAATGACAATCCTGGCGTTTTGATTCTTTATCGCAAACTGCCTGTCAAAGTTGTCTATTCAATGTTTATGTTATTCAAGTTTAGGGCTATATTCGACATGACCTTAGATACCATGATAACATTTGTGTTCACTTATGCAGATTGATCTTCGTTGTGCTGATGAAATGTAACATTAGAACTCAGACTATGTAACATTCAACTTCCATGTTGTGCGTAGTAGATAACAAATCAAAAATCTCAATGGATCGCTGATCATGATAAATCAAACTGCAAGCTATGTGTGAATCAGTACATAAATACATGTGAACTAAACATATGTTGTAGAAAGTGTAACACTAGTGAATAGGACAAATATGTACTTTCACAAGATATCATATAGTATTTCAAAACTTCAAAACTTCAACGTCCAATTTTGATAAAATTATAAACGCATACATCAAAGTCATAAGTTCTTTAACCTTATTTTTCTTTCGAAAAAAAAACCATTCATTTGGAAGGGATGGTGACACAAATGAGTGGATGGGACATTCTCAGTTATATCCAGAATAGTGAAGTACCCATTGTTCTCAGTTTCTTTCAGTATTGTGGCTGTGTATCTTCGGAAGAATTATAATAGTATTTCTCATTTGAAATAATCGCCTTCTCTAGTTAGCTTGACCTATTACATACTCTTTATAAAGAGAGTATAGAGATTAACGTAAATAAAAATTACTCGTAACCACTAACACATACAAAATATATATATTTGGTGATGCGCTCATGATCGAGATGGTATAAGGGTTGATGCTTACAGGCATGGCGATGTGTGCCGCAACCCGCGAGTCCGGACCCAGGATTATTACTTTCCCCTCTGTCGGGTGTATTTTTATAACTATCCATATTATCTTCTATATGTTCGATTTCTCTCAGAGGAATCCACAGTGAATCCACAATTACTGGGTCGCTATACAAGTGTATATGCTACGCACATACGCCTGTACTCAGGACTATATTTCATTCTGTTTTGAGGACGTGCGTGTAGTCGAGAGGGTATGGGATTTGGTGCGTGCAGTGAAAGCGATTGGTGCCGTAACACGTATCCTCCTGTACGGTCCAGGGAATATATATATATATATATATATATATATATATATATATATATATATATATATATATATATATATATATGCATACATACATACATATATGCATGCCTGAATTCCAGCTTACTATTATGTACTTACTCGCTTACCTATTGGTTTGACAAAAGTGACTTTCTGTGGGCATTGGGTGAACATGTCAGCAACCTAATGGTTAGACGTTCATTGATTATTAGTAACTAATCAACCATGCTGTCAGTGCAAATGTATGTACCTTCTAACATAACAATCAATATAAATGTAAAAGTGACATTGTAGACAAAATTGATCGCCAAAATAAAACTACTAAATAGGTTGAATTGTCATCTGTATGTAGCAAAGGTGAATGACTTTCCGACCATTTGACGCAGTTGGGTTGAGCAGAGCATGAAGTATGGCCTCTTGTCCGTCATCCGTCGTCTGTTGTCTGTCCGTTAGTACAAATGTGTTACCGCTACTCCTCCTAAACTACTTAGAGCATTGCCATGAAACTTTACATACACATTCATCCCAAGGATTAGTTGGTCCTAAGTTAAATGGTGCTTCTCGAACATGAACATCTTGTTATTGCTGCTCCTCCTGCACGAAATGTCATATCCGCATGGGGTTTTCAACAGAAGACTTGTTATGATATCTAGCTGGTCCTAAATAAAAATGTTGCCGCTCGAACATCTAATATGGCCACCATGGCGGCCATCTTCAAAATAATTTTATCGTTACTCCTCCTAAATGAAAAATCATATTGGCATGGGTTTTCGCCAGAAGACTTAGTATGATGTCTAGACGGTTCTACATGAAAATAATGCCATCGGACAATTGCAATTTTGTAATGTTGCATAAAGTTTAAGCTTTTCATTTGTGAAATTGTATTGTATACAATTCAAAAATCAATATAAATACAGTCATGAACATTCAAATTGGCAAGTGTACAAATGAACAAACTTTTTTGAATATAATAATTCTGATAAAAACAAAACACCCCACCCTCACTTTTCACGGTGATTCATCATTTGCGTTTCAAACACATTGTCTCTACAGAGGCATATAACAATATTTTGTCCTCATACATCGACTCTCTCTGTTCGATCAGACACCTTATAATATATTGCTGAAGGTATTTATACATCTAGGCTTTTCAAACCTTGTAACGATTCGTAACCATGTATTCGCCAAGCTGTGTACAAGAATTTCACATCTCTCCATGATAATGTTTTCTTAAATGTTAACTAATGTATCAAAATAATTTCTTTAATAGCAGAAGCGTAAAACCAGGACTATCTTTGTAAGTCAAATCTTTAGATGATACAATCCCAGTATATAGGCAGGCTATCCACCACCTGCATCATGTTCCAATGATCCTGATTTGATCAAGAGACCTATTCAGGCTGCTTTAGAAGATTCATCCTCGTTTATCTCTTCTTCGTGATTACGCAGATCTATCAAAACTGAAAGTTATTCTCTTGACGAGTATTAAAGGTTTTCATAAGCGTGAACCCCCTCTGCCCCAATGCCACAGGGGCACAATGTTGGGTCCGGACTAGGGTTGTAGCCTGATACCTAAATAACTCCAGAAGAGCACGCTACCATCTGAGCCATCAAACTCGATCCACCAGACCTATCCGTGCGACTAGTAGTAGAAATATCTGGATATATATATATATAGACGCCTGTTTCTGAGTTTCACAAGAAACATCAAAAATAATTTTGAGTTATACCTCAACGATTTTGACACTGAGTTAAAAATACAGCTCAACTACATATAAGTTATACAATTATATGTGTATGTATATCCGTAAGATAACATATTGTGTAGAATGTACTTGTCAACGGCACAAATACCTCGTAACATATTGCATGGAACAAATTGACACTGAGAGAGAGAGAGAGAGAGAGAGAGAGAGACAGAGAGACAGAGAGAGACAGAGAGACAGAGATCGACAGCCAGACAGCCAGACATAGAGGAACGGTACCTTTAATTGAAATACGACCACCAAATAAGCTACCAATCCCGGTAGTAAAGGCTTTATTGAGTCGATTTTCAATGCAAAATAATTTCAATCATTCGTAATTGAGCAAGGAATCAAATTACAACATGGTTTAATGGTTTCCGAGGTCTTGAATGAAGGTAACATATTTCTTTATAATTCTTTATTCAAAGACCCAACCCTAAACTGTTTACATACAAAACAATTAACTCTTAGAAACCAGCAGATCCATAAAGTTCCGGCTATAAAACTGTTGCACACAACGAAATGACGATAAAAGCTTGAATAGATGGGTAATTCTTGTTTCATAGTATAGATAGCTAAGTCGTTGTTTTCTATATTATAGTCACCACAACCAACATCATCATCATCATCGTCGTCATTTCTTAATCATCGCGTTTCTTATCTTTTATCTTCTTCTTATATGTATTTTTTTCTACATCATAATCGATATCACAATTGCATTATCAGCAGCACTGATATTGTATAAATACCAACAAAGGGGTATAGTGCTGGGATGTGGGGACAATGGGAATTTAACATTACGCCGCCATGTTGAAACGTATAGGAACAATGGGAAATATCATGTTAACAATATCCATATATTTAACATTATCGGTCGCTATGGGGACAAGGGAAATTTAACATTCGTTCTTAACATGACATATTCCATTGTACACATAATTCTGGGGACAGATGGGTCTCTACAGAGACAATGGGAAGCTAACATTATGCCTCCATGCTGCTAAATGTATTTTTAAACATGTTCAAGTGGAAATGTATTTTTAAACATGTTAATAGGATGAAAATTATGGACTCTCCGTGTGAAATATAAGAAATCCTGTGATAAAATTGTGCATAGGTTTAACATCATGCGAATCTCTGGAGACAAGATGGGACATCTCATGTTTAATACTTCCATAGGTTTAACATGCATGGAACTGCATAGTGACATGCTGGAAAAGTAATTTTAAAAACGTTCATAGGTTTAACATGAAACGCCTGCATGGCGACAAGGGAAAATGTTATGTTAAAACAACTCTATTAACGAATGTGCTGTTTGGAGTGAGTAATACACCATATATACTATCCAACACGCCTTTAGAGTGACCAATACTCAGCGATCTACTATCCAGCATCCACACTATACCATCAGCACGCCGTTGGAGTGACCAATACCCCACACTTACTATCCAACATGCTGTTAAATTGACAACACGCATTGATATACTACCCAACACCCACACTATACCATTACCACGTTGTCTGAGTGACCATCACCCAGTTATCTACAATTGAGCACCCAAACTAAAATATCAACACGCCTTTGGAGTGACCAAAACCCGACAGTTACTACCCAACACGCCCTTAGAGTGACCAACACCTAGTGGTCTAATATTCAACACCCACACTATACCATTAACATGCCGTTGGAGTGACTAGTACCCAGTGATCCACTAACCATCACCCACACCATACCATCAACACGCCGTTGGAGTGACCAACACCCAGTTATCTACCATCCAACACCACACCATACCAAGTATACGCTGTTGCAGCGACCAATACCCCGTTGTATACTATCCAACGCCCACACTACAGCATCAATACGCCATTGGAGTGACCAATACACACTGTAGCATCAACATGACGTTAGAGTGACAATCACCCAATTATCTACTATCCAACACCCACACTATACCATAACCACGCCGTTTGACTGGAAAACATTCATTCATTTTGACTAACCACACAGGTTAAGATGTAAAAGAAAGGGTATACAATAGTATTAAAGCCCCTTATAAACAAACATAACATCCCTATCTCCCTATAACTTCCTTATTATCCCATTATAAACAAAGTAAAACCGCTGTTCCCACTAAAATGTTAGCTACTGCATACATACACGAACATAGTTGTGCACCATCATACATGGATTGAAAGAAAATAAAAGAGTAGAAATATAAATGCATACACAAACATACTTGTATACTATCACACATGGAGTGAAAAGAAGAGAAATGAGTAACCTTTTATAGGCATTAAACAGGATTGAACGAAAAACAGCACACATTTAAGGACAGGCATATTAACTTACTTTAGCAATTGGAACACAAGCATATCCTGCATTGACATTAATTCTTTATGAAACCAAATGGGTATTTTTTTAATACCTTATTTCTATTTTACTGTCCTACGATGCAAACTTTAATTCATCAGTTTACCCATGTAATACTGCATTTCTATCTTGCAGTCATAACTTTTAATTCTCTCACTAAACCTCTACCTATTGTCGCTTGATAAATACACTAGCAGCAAGTTGTGTTGCAAACAATATTCAGTGTTAAGTCAGGCCGATTTCTTCATTTTTTAATATTTGTCTTCTTTTTGTTAAAAAAAATACGATAGGCCGCCGAAGCTAGATTTAGTACACTGAATGACCTTTTGGACTACCCAACGATACAAATGTTTATTATTTTATTTTTATATTTTTTTCTTGTTTGTTCTGACTAGGTTTAAGACGCGGAGTGAACATATTACCTATGAGCTGAGCTGCTATTGAGACCAGAGTTATTTTGACACATTGTTAAACAAAGTCAGAATTTGGCCTGAAGCTAAAGGTTCTTACTTTTAAGGTTGTGACATCGAAGTCATTACATCGTACATGGAGTGTTTGTACATTTTACGAAGAGAAACGTTTCTGTCCGTAATAATGCAAGGTGACTTTAGTCTTAAGGAAATACATTATATGTAAGATTGTGTAGAACAATAGTTGGATAATTTTACCCTTACATTAAACTTTGAATAGATTTGTTTTTGTTCCAAATCAATGAATGAGAGATATAGAGAGAGAGATGAAGGAAGAGAGAGAGAGGAAGGAAGAGAGAGAGAGAGAGAAAGAGAGAGAGAAAGAGAGAGAGAGAGAGAGAGAGAGAGAGAGAGAGAATGTATAAATGTGAGTCAAAATAATGTTTTCTTCTTTTAGGAAACAAGTCAACGCCATTTTTTACAAAATCAATATTTTTTCAATAAAGCTCGCTAGCATAACCACGAAGCAAGAACGAAGAACGAAAAGGGGAGATTTAGTCGTTTCCTCTTCACGTACAACTGGCAAATATTAAACATGAACTTATTTACAAGATTGACAACGTTGTTGTTAGCTCCCTATCTCCTTCCCTCTTTGTCTCTCTGTCTCTGTCTCTCTCTCTCTGCTAGCAGTGACAGCAAACATGACTAACACTACAGCAACTCGGACGTGGGTAAAGGTATAAGACAGTTGCAGATAATGTTTTCAAGTCCATATTTTGTTTCAAAATCCTGATGGTCTTTTTCAGAGCCCACCTAGATCTCTTGGAAAAGAGATATTACTCAAATGATTGTAAAATTAATCAAAATAAAAATCCCACCAAATAAAAAGTGTTTGTGTGTGTGTTTGTGTTTGTTTTAATATCTTATCCATACTTAAGAAAAATCACGACATAGAGACACTTACTTTTCTTTGGTATATTCTCGTGAATAGGAATCATTGAAATTTCAAACCGCATCAGACAAGTCAATTTGTCTTCTTTTATACAGTCTTTTTTAAAATTTCTTCACTGGAATGAGTGTAGAAAAATCACTTCCTAAACAAGAATTTTCTCGCATTCATTCGTCTTTATACAGTGTCTTGTATCCACCTACAACCCCTCTAAGCTTCGACCACTATCCGGGCTGCCAATATATCTATTTTCCTCTGTTTTGAAAATGGACACTAATTAGTCAAATAATAAAGAATGTACTGACTTGTTTTGGATCAGATTTCTCAAGACTCGTACGATGAATAACATCGATGCCACAACCTTTGAAGTAAAAGCCTTGAGCTTCAGGACAAATTCTGTCTTAGCTTGACAATGTGTCAAAATAATTCTGGTCTCAGAAACAGCTCATTTGTAATATTTTCAGTCTAGGTAATTTCAAAAAGGCCATTCAGTGTACCAAATCATGCTACGGCAGCATATTGTAAATTTGCAAGAAAAAAACAGACGATATCTGCCTGTCTTGACACTGAAATATTTTGGAACACAACTTGTATTTATCAGGCGACAAAAGATAGAGGCTTAGTGAGAGAATTTAAATTGAGGACGGCAAAATATAAATATAGTATTACATGGGTAAGCTGATGAATGAAAAATTACCCCATTGGACGGTAAAATAGAAAGAAAAAAATTATTTAAAACATTTCAATTTGGTTTCATGAAGAATTAATGTCAATGTAGAATATGCTTGTTTTGGGATTATAAAAGCAAGTTAACATGCCTGTTATTAAAAGTGTGTTTGTTCTTCTTTCCATCCTGTTCAATGTCTATAGAAGATTACTCTTGTATCTTCTTTCACTCCATTTATGATAGTATAACAGTATGTTTATATATGCATTTATATTCCTACTCTTTTCTCTTCTTTCACTCCATGTACGATAGCGTAAATTAATGTTTGTGTATGCATGTATATTTCTACCCCTTTTCTCTATAAATGACTTTTACTGTCGCATTGGCACAACGTTTAGTGGATAAACTGACTTTTACTGTTGGAGTAGCACACATTTAATGAAGAAACTGACTTGTACTGCTGCAGTAGGAAACATATTAGTGGGGATATTGATTTTACTTATTTATAAGAGGGTAATATGGAATATATATGGGGATAGGGAAGATAGTTTTGTTTATAAGGGGTTTCAATTCTATTGTATACCCTTCCTTTTATGTCCTATCCTGCGTTAGCCAGTCAAGTGGCATGTTGGTGGTGTAGTGTGGGTGCTGGATAGTAGATACCTGGGTACTCGTCACTCTAACTTCTTGTTGATGCCATAGTGAGTATTGGTCACTTCAATGGCGTGCTGAAGGCATAGTGTGGGCGTTGGATAGTTGGTAACTGGGTATTGTCACTATTAAGGAGTTTTGATTTTATAGTGTGGGTGTTGGATAGTATTTCACTGGAATGTTGGTGACTCTAACTGCGTGTTGGATAGTACGAGTGGGGTATTGGTCACTCCAACGACGTGTCGATGGCTTAGTATGGGTGATGCATAGTTCACCGCGGAATTATGGTCACTCTAACTGCGTTTTGGATAGTAAGTTTGTGGGACTGGTCACTCCAACGGCGTGATGACGGTATAGCGTGGGTGCTGGCTAGTAGATCACTGGGTATTGGTCACTTTAATCGCGTGTTTGATAGTAAGTGTGGAGTACTGGTCACTCCAGACGGCGTATTGGTTAGAAAGCTTAGTTGTAACATAGCATTTTCTCTTGTAACAATACAGTCCTACGCATGTTAAACCATTGGACATTTTAACATTACATATTCTCTTGTTCCTGTGAATTTCAACATAGTGGCCTAATATTAAATTCCAGTTGTCCTCATATCCGCCTACTGTACTACTCACCAACACTACTGCTTCGGCCACTATCACTTGGAAAATGGTTACTATTGCTTAGGCCACTACTAATTTTATAGCAATGACTGCAACTTCTACTACTATTACGCGTCCTGCTGATTCTTCAATTTTTCTCCTCTGCAATGGCTTTATTTAGTAACACAAATCAGCAATTAGTACATCCACAATCATATATGCCACTTTTATTCATGCACCTCTTATACCGCAATTTATATTGGTACAGCTAATATTACTTCAAGAACTCCTACTTCTATTTAGTAAAGATGGAAATAGAGGTTTTGTAGAAGTTACAGGGGGTAGTACTAATCTGAAGAGTAATGTGAGCAGAAGGGGAGAAATTTCGATGACCATAAGAAAACTTTCCTTTTTAAAGCAAAATATTGATAGAAGTACAAATTCACACTATTATTTTACGTTTCTGGTGAGCAAAACTTGTAAATTTTACAGGTATTAATCTTTGATCACTCCACACACTTGATTTGTCATTAACATCGTTGCTTATTTCGCCATCGTCTTCATTATGACCCTTTTATTATGAAATAGTATATATATATATATATATATATATATATATATATATATATATCAGTGATAATGACGAAGAGGTATCGTTGATGTAAATTGGACTAAGTTTCATCCCCTTTCCGATCCAATAAACCAATTAGTGGGATGGGTGTTCTTGTTTAGAGCAAAAACGTACTGCATGTTTTTGAACAAACGCATGGTGTTTTACTCAAACAATGGAAAGTACTATAAAACGCATTTTTTTAATAGTCAAATATGTCAAGTTGTTTCGCTTTTGTGAATATTAAGTTATGTGGTGTTATATGGGGAGACAAGATTATCGTCACTGTATATAAAGATATTTCTATACTGGTACACGTTTGCTCTACACTATGTGTGTTAAGAACGTGACAACGAGGCGGAACATTCTTACAATAAATTACATTATCCCAACCTACGCAAATATGTTTTGTGCCAGTAGCAGGTAGGTACCTGAATATACCTATATTTTGGAGATGACGATGACTCGGCTGATGCTTGATCGATGATTAATTTAAAGTCAGTGATTACGTTTCGGTCAATTGTAAGAGTTAGGTAGCATTGACTACATATAAATTAGGCTTGGGCGACTAGTTCGAACTTAATTACCTAAATGTATCAAACAAGCTGTGTTAAAGACAACACATATTTGTCAGTTGGTATTGTGATGTCCTGGATGGAAGCCCAATTACCTTCCCCGTATTCTGCGCAAAGTTTCACATATTAATCGCTATGGCAGGTAGTTTAAAATCTCTAACGGTCAATCATATTACTATAAGAAACTGTCGACAACAGCCAAATTCGGATTGAAAGAAAGGGGTGATTCTCTCGCTTGTATTAAGAACCATCGGCATTTATAGTAGCTCAACTAGTCGTCAGATAGTACATGCAACATCATAACAGAGATGACTTAAATTGATGATATATTGTTTGTAGTTTAGGTGAAGGGTTATTTTTATTGAAAAAATGATCCACTAGCCGCAAAAACGTTCACCTCATTGTATATGCACACAATTGTATATATTTCTAGACAAATACATACGTATACTACATTGTCAGATCTGATGAATTAGTAATTATCGAATTTTAGTTAAAATCTTGATTGTTCAAATTATGTCACGTGTCGTTATTGCGACCAATTTCACCAGTCCTGTTAAGTTCTATGCTTTGAATATGAACATATCAGAATATTAAATAAAACAGAAGAGAAGAAAACCTATATGAATTTTCTAAATAAATTAAATGTTTCCATTTCTACTATAATTTATTTGAAATATTCTAAAAATCCATACTCTGTTCATACTTTTTCAAAGGCCGATGCTTAGTTTTAATGCATATAACATTTTTGTACCGTAGTGGTGACTGATGACGCATAACCAATAGGGTAAAGATAATTTTAATACAAAATATGTCTATGCAAAGCCCAGTTTCAAAATGTTATATGTGTGAAAAGCAAATTTCAAAATAGGAGTACCGGCATAGTCTTCAAAGTGCAAGCGACTGATGTTAAAATTGAGGTGCTGACATGCTATTACTGAGTATAGATCAGGCGAATACATCTCATGCAACTAGTGACTGATTAGACAGGATCGGCAGCGAAGACGATGATAACTGGAAAAAAAATCATTTTCATTTATGAAAATTGCGACTCTATGACAAATTAAACTTTGATTTCATTACTAATTAGGGTTTCGAATTTCGGTCCTAAAACTAGAATAAAACGGCTTGGAAAGAATCTAACGTCATACTTTTTCAATAGTGCCAGTTACTACGAAAACACTACTTGGCGTTTTCAACTTGGCCTTAACAAAAATGCTACAATTTCATCTAGAAACAACAATTTAGATCACTGAATTATTTAAAGGATAACTTCTAGCTCTTGTTGATCTATTTTGGAGGAAGCATTTAGTACACTTGGTATACTAATTTCTAAAAAGAATTTAGATAGATAAAATGCCACTAGTTACAATTATTACACTCAATAATATGTGGCACAAATATTACACTCAATAATATGTGGCACTCATAAATATTTGGCACTATACAGAACGCCCGATTGTAATAAAAGGACAATTTTGACTATGAGAGTACAACACTAGTGTTTTAGTTAAAGTATTCCAGTGCCGCTTGGTACGACTAGAGCCGCCTTTCCTAACTATGTTTCTAACTGACGAGTATTAACGGGTGCGGCGTGTGCACAGAGTTCAGCGGTCGAGAATGCGCATGGCTGATTGACCTCAGTGCGACTAAAAAAAATATAAACCAAGTAAGCATGACGGTGTCGATAAACATTCTAAATTGTACTTCCTTGTCACATCTTCAAAGATCCAGTTCTAGCCTGTTTGTGTTCATTACAGTACGCATTTCGGAAACATCAGCTCTACACAAGTCAGGCTATACAACTATCGGATACAAGAAAAAAGGTATGCTATTATCATCACTGCTCATTTTTTGCTCGTATGTTGCATCTGTCGGTCTATCTGTTGCATAAATGGAAATGTATTAAGTAGTACACAATAATATGTTGTGATTTTAATAGTGAAGGTTAGAATGCAATGTTTTGAAATATAGCTTCCCAGGTATCACAAGCGGTAAATAGTAGTAACACAAAACAATGTGTATTGCTAAGGCATACAATATAAGCAAGACGTGCAAGGCAAGGATTTCCATACGTCTACACAATTTAGAAATGCGATTAAAGTGGGTTGCCTCAATATCACTATTCACAAAAAACGAATACAGAATGCAACATCAGTTTGTGATATACAATTCTTCGAATATCGGACATTTGAATAAATTTAAGAGATACTACATTCTAGATTTTTCTGAGCTAAGCGAAGTGAAGAGGGACCCTTTTTCTCTTTTCTTTAAGGTTTTAAATATCCATTACTATTTGGTTCTTATCAATGCTCGAGATGAAGAGATACAAATAAAGGAATAAGTCAAAATATCCCAGCAACTTGACAGAATAGTTGTAGTTTTTGCAAGGAATTTCCTAAAGGGACAAGTTTATATTTACAGTAAAAATAGAATTGACACAGACACGCGATGAACTCAGTATTCTTTCTTAATCAGTCGAAATTTGGAGTAATTCTTGTAACATGTATGATACTAATATACATATGTGAATAGCGCATCTCAATTTGTAAAACATTTAATTCGTTTCAAGATATTTTATTACACGAAACACAAACCTTCCAAACGTCCACAAGGTGTGCAAGGTAGAATAGTTCCCCAAGTTAGGTAAATTCTAAATTCATATTTATTACACACCAATGATGTACTGACCAAAGCAAATAGTATAGCCATAATGGTTTCGTGAAGCCTACAAAATCTTTTATCAACCACAACACCCATGTCACACAACACTTGTATGAATATGTGCTATTTCTTGCTCGCGTTGATCCTTAAAAAAAATCAGTAGCAATTACAAAACCAAGAGACTAATGTTGATTTCTGAAAATGTAGCGTTAACTCCATAAACTATATCGTGGTAAATTTTATTTCTTTTTTATACTTAAATAAATACATCTTTTCAAAAGGAATAATTTTAGTTATGCATTGAATGTTCTTCAACTTACCGGTATCACCGTAATGTTAGAGCAATGTACACATTCTAACTATGACACACACAACATAGACCTATTCAGCATTGAATTCAGCTCCTGAGAAAGTACTTTTATCCTTGACCCTATCCTGTTCGCAATTCATATAAAAGTATTTGGGGTTTTCCCTAGTAAACAGCGCGATATATTCTACCCAATGACTAAAAATCTCTATTCAAAGTTGTTAGGCATATGACAAACAACAAAAAAAGAAAGATCTCGGGTCATTCTACAAAAAGTTCAACAATGACAACGCACTAGGTAAACCATGAAGCTCATGCGAGCGGTGTTTGGTTCAATAATTTATGACTACTTTATGATTAAATAAAAGCCGTATCAATAATGTATGGAGAGCTAAGAATGTCAAGGTAACTTACGGGTTACATGATGTGTTTTTGTCGTTGCCAGAATAGCATAATAGTTTTCACAATGTATTATACATCAATAATTTAATGTGAATCAAGCTAGCAATTTAGAACAGTAAAATGATATCACGAGTTAATAACTTTGAAAACCTAGATTAATAAAAAAATAGATATTGATAAAGATTAAGATTAATACATTATAGCCTGGATTCAGATGAAATTGACACATTACAGAGCACGTACAGGAAAAAGTCTTTAAAATAATCATAATCAAACTGGGGTCTGATTTCACTCAAGAGCATATTGGCAAGATTTATAAGATGACAAAATTGTGGGACAATAACACATTTTATCCCAGTCTGCTGTTTCATGATGCAATATTTCATTTGCGATTCAAATCTATAACAACGAGCATACAATTAATAGCTGCATCAAAATGATTGCGATGAATCAAGCATGTATGTTTTTATATATGCATGTATCTATATGTCTCTCAAATTGTTTTTTCCATCTATTTATCTGTTTATGTATATGTCTGTTGGCATTCCTATGTTTTTATTTATGTATGTATGCCTATCTATGTATGCATGCAGTGGCGTAGCGAGGGGGTCGAAGGGGGCGGTGGCCCTGGGCGGAACTTTCTAGGCGGCGGCAATTTGGTAAGAGTACCGTATATATCATAAATCATACGAATGGAATGGGGGCGTAATTTTGGTAGTTGGCCCTGGGCGGCACTTTGCCTTGCTACGCCACTGTATGCATATATGTATGTGTATGTATGTCTATGTTTGTATGTCAATGCTTCTATACATGTATGTATGGAAATTAACATATATGAACGGAATTTTATTTGCTTATTATACAGCTTGAACTAAAACTGTCTAAAATGTCGTCCAGCAGCGGATATTCAACGGAATTGCCATCTTATGATTCTAAAAACTCAGCAACCGAAAATGGAACGAATGTAAGTGTCTATTGTATAAAACAGATGGTCATATTGTTATGTATACTGAATTTATAAGACGTGTTGATGATTGTAAGTTGTACTTTAGTCAGATTATGGTAAACAACATGTTTGCATATCATTTGAGTTCAAGGCCGGTTTTGTTAGCAGCTGCACTGTTACTTCCATGTCTTGTTGTGACACACACATTATATATAAAGTAATTTTCCTTTAAAACTACTCATATTGTGATGTGACATAGGTGATGTAGGCATGTGTATTTATATACAGATTTCGGTCAAAAAATTCATTCCTATTCTAGAATGCGGTTCTAAAAGATCAGTCTGTAAGGAATCTATTTTGGTTGTGTTCCGGATTGCATCATTGTGGTACACCAGGACAATCAATACTTGTGGTACATCAGGACATTCAAGGCTATTGGAATTCATTCAGAACGTTATATATTGTTGGACTTGTGATTAGGACACTTATGATTGTGTAGACTTTAATTCACTTTATTGTAAGTGGCTTTGAATTTTAACTTTAATTGTCTAGAAATAAATTGTTTGTTGATTTTACTTGATTTTATTGGTTTCACTTTCTTTCTGTTATATATTTGTAGGCCATAGAGTCGTAACAATATTTTAAACTGGATACATTTATAAAATAAATTAAGAAACGACTGTAGATCACGTATTGTTATATATATATATATATATATATATATATATATATATATATATATATATATATATATATATATATATGGGTGTGTGTGTGTGTGTGTGTGTGTGTGTGTGTAGTTTCCGTGATATCATTGTGGGATTTTTCTTTTACAAATAAATTAGCTAATAGCATCCTTTTTAATCTCAACTGAAATTGCAAACATTTCTTTTAAAGGTATAATCTAGATAATATCATCTTATAACGTTCGAGTCCCTCTGATATATATATATATATATATGTGTGTGTGTGTGTGTGTGTGTGTGTGTGTGTGTGTGTGTGTGTGTGCGTGTGTATGTGTGTGTGTGAGTGTGACTCAAATCCAGACAATAACTCTAGCGGAAAGCGCAGGATTCCTGAGGTATGGTAATATTAACAGTAGCATTGGTAGCTAAACTCCAACTGAATTGTTCCACAGTTATACTTTAACTCTCAAGACAGTAAAGGATATAATGGACAAATTCATTAAAAAAATCCTAAAGTTATGTTCGGCACATAGCTTATATAAACAGACTTAGTTACTTATTTTTGAGGAGGTCTGATGGAGTTTGTCTAGTTTACATAAAAATGTATCATCTGTTATGACATGGTACAAGTTCGCAAAGGATAATATACGTTTATTATGTGTTTTATGTTGTACTTAAACATGCACCTAAAGTAAGTTATACTAAGTTTTCTCATGCTGCAACTGTAGTGTCAGAAGTAAAAATATGTACATTTTCAGTCAATCATCATTTTATATATATATTTTTACCTTTTAAGACTGACTCCCTATTCTTTAAAAACTGGATCTAATTAAATAAATAAGTTTTATATTGATACCAACCATATTGTAAGAGAGCTTAAATGTACGTTTCGTTAGAAATAAAGAAAACGTGTAAAACAATTTAATTGTTTCTACTTTTGTGTTTATCCAACTGACAATTCTTTGAATTTAATAATTGAAATATATATACAATTTTAAGGATGTGGTGTTCACACAATAGATTACAAGCTATCGTAACGTATTTCATTATTCAGCATTTTTGTTTCCATTTCTAGATATATCACACTATCAACAGCCAATTACCAGAAAGTGTACAAAATGATATAATATAAAACCACTATAACATAATTTCAAGTATATGTTCACTCACTGAATACTCGCACACTTTTAATGTGAAGTAGTGACTGTGGCACAAAAAACCGCATAAAAAAATCAGAACCGCATATTGCCAGAATCTCATATATTCAAGATTATAAATTACTTCTCGTAGTGCTATCAAACGCATTGTGTTAGTAGTTTCATATAATTAATATGCAACCACCCGCAGAAACATTTTTCTTTCTTTGTTTTTTTCTTCTCCATATAGATATATACAGACATTAACGACAAAGGTCTTCAGGTAAGAAGCAAAACGAAGGTGAGATTTTATCCATGATTGATCTCTACTGATACAGTACAATTTCAAATAATAATAATAATAATAATAATAATAATAATAATGAGTAGAAAAAACAGTGTAGACTCTAATCTGCCGTCTTATTACAAGACGGCATATATTAGTCTACTCTGTTTGTATGACTTGACAACTTATGTGTGCCAGGCCAGATGGTACAGATCATTTACTCTTGTATGACTTCTTTGTCCATATTATATTTGTTAGCAAATATGTAATAAGTATAATAACATCTGATTAAGTCGCAAATGACACCATGACGTTATGTAAGGCAAAGGCGTAGTCACTGAGGATTGCAAGGCCATTTCAAGGGTATTTCAAGGCTATTTCATTGCACTAGTCTGACGTATCGTCATATCCAATTTTTAGATTTATTTTTTTAATTATTTTTTTCAGGTGATAAATGTCATCTTTATTATTTACTTTATCACCCGGGGTAATATAAAATGCCAAATTTGGGTGTTCTGGACTCCAAACCTTACAGAACTGCATGCTTATAGATAACGTCTTATAACAAAGGTGGAATAGCATAGTTTAAGTAATACGATCATAATACATACTGCATTGCAGTTTTTGAGGCAATTCGTTTAGAAAAGATGACATGTCAGAATGGAATATTATCGAAGTCAATGTTTTGAACATGTGGTAAGGTTAAGAAGGAATAAATAACAAATTATTCAATAATAGTATATAATTTGGAAATGTTGTCGCAGTTTCCACGAGTGTGTGTGTGTGTGGGGGGGGGCGACTGATTTTCTTTTAAAACTTTTGGGGTGTATATTTTTAGTAATTTTAAATATGCACTCACTAAAACAGACTAATGTACACTTAATATTATATGATACTCTATAGACCAGGTGTGCCGCACTATTGCTTGTTCTATGCTACACTGTAGATCAAGTTTGAAATGAACTCTCATGTTCTTTAATACTATATATACCATGTACTCTAAACACTTTCATGCTGTATAATACTCTATAGACCAAGTGCGCCATAAACTCTCATGTTCTACGCTACTCGATAGACCAAGTGCGTCATACGCTCTCATGTTCTATACTAGCCTAGAGACCAAGTGCGCCATAAACTCTCATGTTCTACAATACTCCATTGACCAGGTGCGCCATACACTCTATAGACCAAGTGTGTCGTAAACTCTCATGTTCTATGCTACGCGATATACCAAGTGTGTGATAAGCTCTTATGTTCTGTACTACTCTAGAGACCAAGTGCGCCATAAACTTTCATGTTCTTTACTACTTTATAGGCCAAGTGGAGATAAACTCTCACGTTCTATACTACTCTATAGAACAAGTGCACCATAAATTCTCATGGTATATACTACTATACAGACCAAGTACATGTGCACCATAAACTTTCATGTTCTATGTTACTCTATAGACCAAGCACGCAATAAACTTTCATGTACTATACTGATCAATAGACCAAGCGCGCCATCAACTCTTCTGTTCTATATTTACTCTATAGACAAGTGCACCATAACTTTTCACGTTCTATACTGCTCTATATACTCAGTGCGCTATTAACTTTCATGTTCTACGCTACTCTATAGACTAAGTGCGCAATTAACTTTCACGTTCTACGCTACTCTGTAGACCAAGTGCGCCATAAACTCTCATGTTCTATGCTACTCTATAGACTAAGTGCGCTATAAACTTTCATGTTCTACGCTACGCTATAGACTAAGTGCGCTATTAACTTGTATGTTCTACGCTGCTCTATAGACTAAATGCGCTATAAACTCTCACGTTCTATGCTATATGTAGACCAAGTGCGCCATACTCTCTCACATTCTATGCTACTCTATAGACTAAGTGCGTTATTAACTTTCATGGTCTACGCTACTCGATAGACTAAATGCGCTATAAACTCTCGTGTTCTATGCTACTCTACAGAATAAGTGCACCATAAATTTTCACGTTATATACTGCTCTATAGACTAAATGCGCTATGAACTTTCATGTTCTACGCTACTCTATAGACTAAGTGCGCTATTAACTTTCATGTTCTACGCTACTCTATAGACTAAATGCGCTATAAACTTTCATGTTCTACGGTACTCTATAGACTAAGTACGCTATAAACTCTCATGTGTTATGCTGCTCTTTAGACTAAGTGCACCATAAATTCTCACGTTCTACACTGCTCTATAGACTAAGTGCGCTATTAACTTTCATGTTCTACGCTACTCTATAGACTAAGTGCGCTATTAACTTTCATGTTCTATGCTGTATGTAGACCGAGTGCGTCATAAGCTCTCACGTTCTATGCTACTATGTAGACTATATGCGCTATAAACGTTTATGTTCTACGCTACTCTATAGACTAAATGCGCTATAAACTCTTATGTTCTATGCTACTCTATAGACCAAGTGCGCTATAAACTTTCATGTTCTATGCTGTATGTAGACCGAGTGCGTCATAAGCTCTCACGTTCTATGCTACTATGTAGACCAAGTGCGTTATAAGCTCTCATGTTCTATATTACTTTATATACCGAGTACGCCATAAACTCTCATGTTCTATGCTACTCTATTGACCAAGTACGCCATAAGTTCTCATGTTCTATGCTACTCTATTGACCAAGTGCGCCTGAATACAGCAACTTCTAAACAACTCGATGGACCAAGTGCGCCAAAATTTGCATGTTCTATACTACACCTAAAAATAACTAACAGTTAGGAATGGATTCACACACAAAAAAAACACACAAAAAATGCATAGCGCAGTTATTAGAAAGATTAACAAAAAAATCCTAGCGTAGTTAATGTTTATCGCCGACAGCGAGAAGTTTTTGCTCTGTTGGAATAACATACTTAATGATCAACATATTCAATTATTACTCATTTATATTGAAAAATACATTTGTGCACTATTATAGTACAATAGTTTATAAAAATATACCTCACTTTTGTACCTTATTATATATCATAAATTTTATTTAGCTGATTGCATGCACAAAGGTGTACACAAATTTGGAAGAAAAAAAATGCAACTGTCTCATTTAGCGTCATAGCAACATCCTACTCAATCAAAACTGTGAAAGAATGTAAAGCCTATGTCGGTAGAATGTAGTGCGAAATACAATATGTTACGAACTTTAGTTAAGATATTAGGCGTTGGAATTAGTGCAGAAAAGGTTTTAGAAATATAAAATCACCGAAGAAGCATGACAATATATATCTATGAACTATTTTGTCCGGTAACAATCCGTGCACAATTGAATAGCATTTAGTAAACTCAAACGTAGTCAAAGGCAATAACAGTTTAAAAATATACATTTTAGACGGTATTCATATATTATAACCGAATAGATTTGTAACAGTATACTGTACAAAACTGTCAAAACTGTATGCGTAGTAAATGCCAGTATTATTATTTTGTGTCGAATATTTAGAAGACAAAAACATGCAAAGTGTGATGTACTCTTCATACCTTAGATGCATGGACTTTCCGTGTCCGGCATGATGTATAACACTATATGAATGTAATAGTTGCTAGGCTCTGCTTCGCTGATGGTTCGCCGTTGTTCAGTTGTACATTTGTTGTTGTATTTTGTTTTGTTTTCTTTCTTTTAAGTGGACTTTATTGAGTTTATTTCTTTAACCAAGTCTCTAATTTGCAAATAATGTAATTGATTCTAAGAAGCAATAACAACTTGGATATATAGACAATGAGCCAAATAATACAGTTTTTCTCTTAGCTCTTCCTTTCACATTTGTATTTCTTCATCGTCCATATCTTTCGTGTACTCCTCCGTTTCTTTCATTTACTCTTCCATTTCTTCGAACCTTTAATCTTCAGCTTTGAGTGCACACAATTCATCAACCTCATTAAACTGTTTGTTTTCAACAATCTGTGTTAGATTCTGCGAATTTCTTGTTGGGTGATGACAAAAAGGGATACTGTTTCGGTATCCTATCTATTTAGATAATGAAAAAATAACTTTACCAACTAACATTAAGGTTACAAGGTAAATAAGGAAAATATAAACATTTAATAATTTCAGATAACATGAATAAATGAGTCAAAATGGTAAAGAGTATTATGCCGACTGTCAATCGTGAAAGCAATTGTGTGAAATTATTAAATTGACCTGTACTAAGTGTCATAAAAATGTGCAAATGAAATCGAGAAAAGAAATTAAGGATAGATTATATGTGAATCACGTACAAAATAATAAGACATAATAAAAGATAAATGAAATACAAATTTTGGTTTTCATAATGAGAAAACATTTATACCGTAATATGCGTATGTGGAAAAATAATAACAATGTTTCATTGTGGACATACTTACAATCAAACTTTCACGAGAGAAGAATGGTAATAAACTTTTTATGTGAGCTAATTGTTATATATAATAGCTTCTAGTCAGCAAGTTTTTATACAGAAATCAGTTTGACCTAATAAATCAATGCATTCGAGTCAGCAAGATTTTTGTGTCAATAATAGAAATCATCAATACATTATTCCTTACGATTATTTAAAGTAAGGCATTTTTCTAAAAAAAAATTACAAATTCAAATAACATAGCATTATGTTTTCAAGGAGTTGTGCTGGAACGGGATTGTGTCGATTGCAAAATGCACAAGATTTCACAAATAAATATAAACTGGCCCTAAACGTAAACAATTTCGCCGGATTAGTTAAATACATAACCATACTGAGAGCTTGCAAAAATACAGGGGTGCATATAAAGATAGATAATAATTTGAATGTTTAAAGTGCATTACTTGTCTTTATTTCAGCGAAGGCGTCCTCTGCCTATGCCCCCTGCATTTAAGCCACACCGACCAAGAAAGAACTATACACTGTGCTTTCAGTCCTGTAAAGAGCTATGCTCGTACTGCGGACATTCCAGGCTTATATTGAGCATAACCCTCTCAGTATTGACCGTGGCCTCTCTGGGTGTGGTCACCTATCTGGTGGTGACCAACATTAAAGGTAGTATATACTCGACAGGCACAAGTGAAGTTATCGTTTAGCGATAGGTCAAGTTACACGCGTGTATTGGGTTAAGTACATAGTCTAACGAGAGATACACGGATTAGGTCCACCAAGAGATATGTGTTCCAAATCTGGAGATTTTGCACCCCTACCCCCTACCCCCACCCGTGCGATAGCAATCCTTTCGTTTGTCTGTACTTGATTCCCGAATACCTTTTGGCCGATCGTACAGAAACCAAATGAAGTTAGATTGACATTATTATACGCAAATGTACGCCATCTAAATAGATTTGCATGCCCTTTAACTTCTTTTTGTAATTGATTTTTTTTATTTTTCATTAAGGGCTTTTTCCCCCCTATTGTTGAACCCATGCTGGTTCGGAAATATAGAATAGGCCCGATGCGCTCTCCTGCATGTTGTAAGACTAATGGAGGCATACTAGAGACCGAAAAGGTGCGGTTTCGAATCCTACGATTGGATCAGTCATGGTCGGCTACCGTGGTGTGTTTTTTGGCAAGACACTTTACTCTAATTGCCTTTGCACCAAATATCCGTCTTGCGTTGCTGATTATATTTGTTAAGTGAAAGCCTCGGTAGCACAATTACTCAAACCCCGCTTGAACTATGGTAAATATGTTTACAATAACGTGTAAATGACCTGATAGATATTAACACAGAAAGTTGGCGGAACTTGCTTAGTGCAAACCTTGTTAGCACCATTGCTATTACTCAGAGCTGTGCAACTCAAATTCCGAAAGACTTTATATGAATATGTATATGAAATGAGTAGATTTTCATGTAATTGTAATTAATTTTGCAAGTCTTCTTCTTATTATTATTCTTCTTCCTCTTCTTCTTCTTCTTCTTCTTCTTCTTCTTATTATTATTATTATTATCATTACTTTTTGCACATTGTCAATGTTGGCTACATTGGGGCCATACGTAACTTATGAAACGAAAATTTGTGTGTGGATTTTGCGATATCTGAAATGCAGGTAGCTTTGTGCGGCTGTTGCAGAAATGGTTTTAGCGGATTTTTCATGAAGTAGATACGGAATTTATGGTTCGCTATTTATACTGACTGAAGAAAAGAAAACCCTTTACAAATAAAACCTGGGTATTTATAAACAAATCTTGAGAACAAACTTACGCAACAAAATTTTACCACGCCATTAATGGAAAAAATTACAACTTTGAACCTTAAAAGGAGATTTGCATTTCGATTACAGCTTAGACAGTGATAATAAAACAAGTATGACTCATTAGCAGTCGAATTATTTAAGATTTACATTAACCTGTGTTTTGAGAATATTTAAGTTACATCATTAAACCCATGACGTCGCGCATGTCATCGTTTTCATCATCATCATCATCATCATCATCATCTTTCTTCTTCTTCTTTTCTGTTTTCTTCTTCTTCTTCTTCTTTCCCTTATTCTTCTACGTTTTATTCTTATTCTACTTCTTCTTCTTCTTCTTCTTCTTTGTATTAATATTATGAAGCCGGTATTTGCATCATATCGTCGTCTTCGCCAGAGACTCAGCGTTTGTTGTTAACAGTTGTCATCATTATCATAATCACTTTTATTATCAGCAGTATGTTGCTGTTGTTGTTGTTGCTGCTGCTGTTGTTGTTGCAGTGAACTGACGCGATCAAAGAAATACTATAATTTACAAATTAAAAGAGGCGTATGTGCATATGGAATTGTCAAACATTATGAAAAATTAATACTGGATATCTTATGTCAAATGTGTTATAAACTAAAACTAATATAATATTATAAAGAGCTATTGTAGCAATTTATTATTGGGTTTTGCTTTTTTCTTCTGTAGCATTTGAACCTCCACCGATCTCCAACGCAACTATGAAACCGCCAGATGGTTAGTTAACGAAGTAGAAGCATGCACACGCAGATACATGCATACATAGATACTGACAGACATTCAATACCGGTGAATAGATACACATGAATATCCATGCAGACTGTGAGTAACACATCTGAGATAAGCAAAGAATCCTGGTCATGGTAAATTATCAACAATCTTCCTTGCATTGCACGGGTTTATGCTTTTTGTTATCTGATAAAAAAAGTTTCCAATAAAATATATACAACATTTATAACTGCAATTTTAAATAATAGTTAAATTACGGAATATTTTCTGAGTAGCACACATAACTGAGTTTATGCACAGAGAGAGAGATAGAGTTATTTGAAGTTGCCAGCTTTATCTTCTTTCAGATTTATTTAATTTCGTTATTTAGATCTTTCATCATTTTTTCTTTGTTTCTTTTTTTGCTGACGCCACATACCAAATATAGAAAGCACCATTATGACCCACGTTTATAAACACAGACAATTTTATCTCAACAAGGGTAGTGAACGCATATTGGTTCACTTAAACACTTAATGGTTCAATGCGCAAAATATACAAGTTACAAGTAACGAAATGGTGCTTGTATAGCATCATTGATAGAGCACAATAGGCAATATGTTTATCTTTTGTTTATATATATATATATATATATATATATATATATATATATATATATATATATATATAATAGGGGTAGGGGGTTTTCAAGTTCAACACCTTGCGTATTTAGTTTGAACGAGTGATAATTACCTAACTAAATATGTGTTCTGATACTAATAACTAACAACGAACGGTGCCATAATTCAGCCGAGGTGCCAAATTCCTACGATAAACGAAAATTAAATAAAAATTTAAATGAACAAATATTAACCACATATAAGTTAAAGAGAATGAAAAATATCTAAACTCGGAATGAAAACTAATATTTTGCTAGTATGACTAACTAAACTATACATTTTAATAGTTGACAATTACTAAATAAAGGGCACCTTTAATAGCTGAATTTGTTATAAGCAAGGGAGGTAATAATGTACAATTCCTTCTCTCAATTGTTTTTTCCTTCCTTTTTCTTTCTTTATTTCTTTGAATCCTTATGCTATATTTACAATCATGAAATTACCTTTACAGTAATTAGGCAATGCGCTCGTACATATTGGACACCTGATTGCACGTACCTGTGATCGACTAGAGGCTTTCTGGAAGGAGTCGATTTACTGTGCAAAAGATATGCAATCTGTTTACCACATTACACACCCTATTAAACCTGACCACTCCGTTACACAAGAAACTGTCAGAGTTAACTGTATTATTTGAAATATTTACCAAATTTTGATATTTCTCCTTACAGTATATTAATAATCACATGCAGTATTTACACAAATATTGCTAGGATACACTTCAATTCATAGTGTCGGTAATATTAATTGGTTTATGTCCCTTTGTGTTCATTGGTCGTTCATTGGACGTTCATTTTCGACTGTAGTTTGTTATTTGGATTTCGTTTTAATTCACACCAAATTATGTTTCATTCATGTTTACTGATTTTCGTTGATTTTAGGTGATAAACTATGCCCCATTCAGCCATACCCTTAATGACCCTCTCCACATGTTTAGTTATCTTGGCGAACAGTTTGAAAAAACTACGAGAGCACAAGACGTACATGTCAGTGACCTAACAATTTGTAAATTTAATAAACTGCTTCATTTTAATGTGTCTCCAAAAAATGTAATTACAAGTATTCAAACTGCCCAGCAGTAAAATAGTAGCATCCACGAAAGTTTCGAGGTAAACCGTTGATAATTTCAGAAACATACTCTAATGGTAGTGAGACTAATAGTAGAACGGGGGCCCATTGTCCGTCTACACCCCACCCCCATTGGGCCACTGCTCTTTTATTATTTTTTTTTAGTTTTATTTTTTTGTTTTCGTTTGTTCTTTTCTGTTTTATTTTATTGTTTTTTTCATATTTTGTTGAGACAGTTGGTAGTGCGGCTATTACTTTACTACAGGCTCAGTTTGAAAACTTTTACATTTTTAGACTCTACTAAATTAGGACAGACCAAATAACTTTAATTTTTAAATACAAATATTTGGTGACTTGCATGTACGTCTTTTGCTCCCATAATATGCTATCGATTTTCTAGCTAAGATAATTAGGTTATAGTGTGTGTGTGTGTGTGTGTGTGTGTGTGTGTGTGTGTGTGTGTGTGTGTGTGAAATTCCAGGTAAAGAGACTCAAAATAATAAAAACGGTATACATTACTGACGTATTAAATGCCTAATCAACTAAATAAAAATAAAAAAATTTAAAATTAACAAAATCACAAATGATCGACATTAATGGAGAATGAAATATAAAGAACCCATATGAAGTAAATGCAACCGTAAATATACTTAAATGGACATAAACAAACTATTTTTGCTGAAAATTACTAATTTAAGTGTAACTTAACACAATTTAATGAATACTCTTTGCTGGTGTTATTTAGAGGTATTGTGAAATATCAACATTGAGTAAATTATTATGTTGATTTAGTAGACTATGCAATACTTTCTTAGGTCACGGAGCAGTTAATTTCTATGGGAGCAGGGGTGGTGAAATTTTAAATCATGTTGCATATTAAATCGACTGCCCTCTGAATGCATTTAGTCGATCACAGTTGCATGCTCCCAGGTATGCATCAAGGTTCAAAGGTATACATTATTAAAAAAATATGAGAAGAGCTATAGTAAGAGTTAACCTGCATTGTTTTATATTACACTTGGCAACTAGCTATAGTAGATTTCAACTATTGACAGTTTCTTCCAATTAGTGATGCTTGAAATTCTTTTCCATACTCTTTTTTAATTTATATCATTCCTATTCGCTCGTTTTTGGTTCAGTTTTATTCATTTTTGGTTAGTTCTTCATTCTTTTCATTTAGCTTTGCTAAGTAACACAAACACATAAAATCCGTGACCGGTTTCGCTTTAAGGCTTCTTCAGGCTGATTTCAAATGATTGTTTACGTCATTAAATCCCTTTAGTTTCTAAGAGATTAACGTTTAAGGAAAAGGACATAAACAAATGACGTCATAGCGTGAATCGTTCTGAGACGTTCTAACTACAGTTTTATGCAGTGTCTTTAATGCATAAATAGCATGGAGAAATTAAATATTAAAAGATGCATAAAACTGGATTATTAAGATGCATGTGCATCAATTGAAAACCATACCACTAGAACATATATAAAGAAATAGAGACACACAGTTTTATTTCCCTTTAAGTATGTATAATTTGCTCCACTCACTTTGTCGAAATTTAATGTCGTGCTACCTATAACTTTCAATTTACACGCAAGTACTCCACTAGACATCATATTATAATCAGCTTCACACGGACATGCAGCTGTAAAATACAAAATATTAGATTTCAAATATGAAATTCTGAAAATATTGAGAATTGGAGCACTTCCATTGTTTCAAATATAGCTTCTTATATAGTTCTCATTGTAATCATTTTACATCGTAGCTGCTTCTGAATAAAATCATTCAATCTTAACTATTTATTCATCCAATTACTAAAAACTAATTTTAAAAATAGTATATTTTTTATTATTTTAAAATATGATAATATAACATTTTACAATATTACACACCTTGTACAATAATTGTACAAAGGGACATAATTGAACATTAGCTCTAAAATTTAACATCTCGGAAAGGAAGCATTGAATTCGCCGTTTGGATATTGTCAGACATATCTACAAAGTTCTAATTATAAGATTGTTTATAATCTTCATTGATAAATTTATCATATTTAATCAATTATAAATACTTAAAGGGAACTCAAAATGTTTGTCTCAATTTATTTACACATGTTCTGCTACATTACATAGAAAGTGTTATCACGATTAGACTATTTTGACGGCTGTGATTCTCTAAATTCAAGTGGATTGATTTAAATGTATGTTTCTGGACGTGTCAAAATATCGTTGTGTGCTTATATAACATGACCGATATTTTTTATATACTTTATTTATCAGAGTGGGTCCCCGAGGGATCCAATGGTACGTTGAAGTTCAGCATGCCACAGGTACAAAACCCAGAGGTCCTGGATTTGATTCAAGGAAGTATTGGGCAAAATGTAACCATTCTGCATCTGCCGAACGTCAAGCTAAACTTTACCGACAGAACTTGGTCATTAGATGGACGAGAAATTTCGATCGGGATTTCCAACACAGACAATGGAGCCTTCCATATATTACTAAATGTGGATATTTCAAACAGTCAATGTAGACACGCAGGGAAGTACTTCGTTTTACTGTCTGGTAGCAATGGTAAAGCTGAGCAAAGCCTTTCATACAATGTAAAAGGTAGATCAGACATTTAATTTCTGAATGTGCATTATTTAATAATTTTGAACATGTATTAACCTATACCACTTTATTTCTGGTATTTTCAATAATTTACAATGCATCCGAAATTCAAGTTTACTTTCCATAGAAAAGGGAAGAATAGCTTCCATCGCGGGAAATCATATTCGAAGAAAAAGAAAAGCACATCTCCAGGTGTAACACCTATTAGAATCTGGTCCTCAAACCCCATGCAGCCTAAAGTTTTCTCTTCTTATATATTCCGTAGACCTGACAAACGCATCTGCCTCCAGCATGCAAAAATGCTGGACCCACACCTCCCCAAATAGCGATATTAGACAAATCCAAAATTTATAATTCTGCTGAAAGCTTGGCTAAAAATGAACACTCTTGCTACATTATCTAGAAATCTAACTGGAATTGCTGTACTCTTAAATCTATTCGACCTCAACGTTTCAATAAACCTCATAGGAGTTTTAAAAAATGGTTTGTTTAAATGTGTCCTCTTCGAATTACCTATAGCATATAAAGCTATACTTGTTCTTTCGTTATCATGATTCCAATCATTTGATACATACATTTTAGAAACATCAAAAATCCATCTTAATATCAAAGTTTAATTCATAATAAACTACCTTTAACCCTATAGCATAATTTTATCGTAGAGATAACGTGTTTAAGACTTTTGTCATGCGGCGGAATGCCACATCCCTAAATGTAATCATAAACAATGATTCTTTTGGATTTTTTTATAGATTGGTTCAGTACAAACTACAAGGTCAAATGATATAAGTTAGAACTATATAAGAATATTATTGTTTCAAACTCTTTTCTCAAGCATTTAAGAAACATTAAAAAATCAACCTGATATCAAAGTTTACTTCATAATTTATCTTGCTGGAATATCTTATCGAATGGACAGTGTACTTAAGACTTTTGTGTCAAATAAGTAATGTTATATTTTAAAGATTTTATTCAGAACCAGCTACAATGTCAAATGATTACAATGAGAACTATATAAAAAGCGATTTTTGAAACAATGAAGATGCTCCAATTCTCAATATTTTCGGAATTGCATATTTGAAATCTAATATTTTGTGTGTTTTACAGCTGCATGTCCGTGTGAAGTTGATTTTGATCTGATGTCTAGTGGAGTACTTGCTTGTGAATTGAAAGTCATAGGTAGCACGACATTAAATTTCGACAAAGTGAGTGGAGCAAATACAAGGCCCATCCTATATCGAACAGGAATACGCATCCCTGACAATGTTCCAGAAAGAGACCGCTTCACAGCAACGTGGAAGCCGGAGGGAACCCTAATTACACGTATTAATTTCTCACCGGTCCAATGCCATGATGAAGGAAACTATTCTCTAACAGTGAAGTCACGTGCAGGAACAAGAGTGCATTATATATATGTCAAAGTGATAGGTACGTATTTTATGTATTGATTTGTTTTGTTTTGGCCCTTTTATTACAAAGCAACAAACAAGATAAAAGGAAGTGTAATTTTAAGAGGTGCCCTAAATGAAAAAAAGGAAAGAAATATCGAAGTTTTCTAAATATTTGATGACCAGTTTTGAATGTAACATTTTGCATTGAAATTCCATGTAAAGAGACTAAACATAATATATAAATTATACTTTCTTACTTATTTTTTGTCGATAGTAGAGTAGCTAGTGAAACAAGTCGTTAACTAGTTTGCAACCATCTGGAACTAAGGGAAGAATAAAGGCTCATTCCACCTAAACATACAAACATTAACTGCTTTACCAGAATATCACATTATGTCGGAATCTATCTAGACGGTGAATACCTTTGACAGACTCCAAAACACTCCTTACACGCCTGAAATGACCTAGTGATGTCACGGATTGAACTAGTATTGCTCTCACCATTGGACAGAGCTTACGAACATGGGGATTCCAATTGATAGTTATGCCCACAGGGATTCGACAGATTGTTCGGCCATTCATACCCTACATAAAATTCAAGGTATAGAATGTCCCTTTTGGTAAACTTCTCGGCAGTCGCATTTCATTCCTTGTTGCAATTAAAAAGAGTGATTTTCACTTTAAAGGTTTAAACTCGTGCGAAAGTAGACTCATTAAGCTTTCCATTGCTGCCTATTTTATTCCTTTAAAAACTTAATTTGGGTTCCTGTACTGACTTGAATTTGCAAATCGGCCCTGTCATTGTTTACTCAAGTAATTTTCATATGACTAGAGCAAAATACAAGCCGTTCTTCAATCAAAAGAGTTCAAAATCTAGAACTGTAAATAATTTTCAAATACTAACCTCAGTTGTACCCCATTTGCAGATCTCCTCTTGGTGCTATGTGGCGAGAAAATTAACTGATCAATTCACGACGACCACGTTGTGTACACCTCTCTTTTATTGTAAACTTGTCAGTAATTGACCAGTAATATTCGAAGTACTAATCTATTTTACCCGCTTCATTCCTGAACGGAGGCCATCGAATGCACTTGTTAAAATTGATCATCAATCAATGATGAAGAATGCTTCTAACACGAATATAGTAGTGGGTTAAGGGGGCTTACAAACTCGCAAGGCACCGAAAGGAGATGTGCGTGTGTGTGTGTGTGTGTGTGTGTGTTTTCCCATATATTTGGCCAAAATAGAAATGTTCTATTAATTGTTTGAAATATCACTCTTTTCGTTTCTCCCCTTTCCTACTTTATCCATTGTAATAAAGATGAATGTCTTGTGATTACTACGAAATTTCAGAATATATATATATATATATATATATATATATATATATATATATATATATATATATATATATATATTGCTAATACTGGAGATTGCTCGTAGAGAACACGCACATATATAGCTAGTAAGTACGTACATTTTTTTATTATAGTAACATGTGCATACAATACGCTAAAATACATTATCAAACACAAATGAAAAGATGCACCGCCCTCATGGATCTCTCTCTCTCTCTCTCTCTCTCTCTCTCTCTCTCTCTCTCTCTCTCTCATTTAGCACAAGTGTTCAAACTTTGTCTTGCATAATACGTTTTCGTTCCTCTCTTTGTTGTGGAGTTGTGAATATTTACTTTCAAGTTTAATTAAGCTAGTAATCTGAAGGTGCATATGGTTAATATACTGTTAATATGATGCATTAACATCATGTGCAGTATATTTCATTGATATCTGCTACCATTATCCATTATCTTTTGTAGAGTTTGTTTCTTCTGATTATAACAGACTTCCAAAGAGATTGTGCATTTGTTTTGGTGTTGTTGTTTTTTTTTTTTTTTTTTTTTTGTGGGGTAAAATCATAACATTTTTATATATCAAAGAGATCAAAGGGAGGTATATATATATGTATATATATATATATATATATATATATATATATATATATATATATATATACATGCTAACATCTATAGAAAAATTCATTCATTCATTAATTTCATAGGCAAAAAATTACAGATTCTCTCATCTACTCTGTTATTTACAAAAGGTCGTTTTATTCTCAGCGGAAACTTTAACAGTTAAACTGTGGTATATTTTCATGTTGATATTCTATTTCACAGATCATCCAGAACAGCCAACCATAAGCATTCCAAATGGATTGATTGAGGACAAAGAAAGTGAATTACAGTGCCAAGCAAGCATAGGTTGTAGCAATGCAAGCGTGAGAGTAGAAGCCGCTGAACCAAATGGTCAAGATTATGATCCATGGGAAAAAAATCTAACCCAAAATCATTACCAAGAAGGCGGTATCTGGAAAACAAAGGTCACCTTGATATTAACCAAGTTTGAAGTTAATCTCCATACACTCCAGGATAGACGTTTCAGGTGCACTTACTCTCTGGAAGGAAGGAACTACAACTCACAACTGATACGTATGAAAATTGTTCCAGGTAATATTTTATTTTAATCATGATATTTCATAATATATGTCATTTCAAGATAGGTGGAATTATCTTGACTTACCACTTTTTCTTTGTTGATTTTATTATCTTCATACGTAAGCTAAATTAACAACTTTAAAATGTCCGATTTTAATAGTCTTATATCTTAATGTAGGTAAATGTGTTGAAAAAGTGTGGATGTATATATATGTTCCATATTGAACATGTAACCTATATTTCTGAATTTTGATACTTCTGCAACTCTAAAATAAATCTAATTAATATTTTTTCTTGCAGCTGATTTTTGCAAGTACAAAACGTCAAAGTGCGACTACCCACATCCGTATGACTGTAACAAATACATCACGTGCACGACCATTCCTGTGGAGAGGATCTGCCTATCCGGCTTACACTTCATGAACTCGGACAATTGCGAAGGAAGGTGTGACTATCCGAATAAAGCGAACTGCAACATAGGGCGATAGGATGGTGGCTACTGTGGGAGTACTTAAATGGGACGATGAAAGGTTGGGTGTTAATTTGTTAAAAAGCAATATTGTTACTTGAACAATACCTTTATAAATTTACATCCTTAAAAACGAGCCATCGCATGAACCTTTTTTACATAATGATACATCCTCTCTTAAATTATTGTAAAGTTTTGGGCTTTATTCCTGCTAAATGGATTGAAATAACGCATTTACATTTTTGCAAAAATATATTAGTAGTTAAGAAGACTACACTAAATGATTTTATATATGTGGAGTTGAGGCGTACAACAATGATAATAACAAGATTTGCGTTACATTGTGATTGGTATATATATATATATATATATATATATATATATATATATATATATATATATATATATATATATATATATATATATATACCAAATGATGTTGAACGATATACAAGCTCTACCCAATACAGTAAACTGGGCATGTTTAGTTAAAGATTTAACGTCAATATTAGGGTTCTATGAAGCTTGTGCTAATCAAGGGGTTGGCAACGCTGACATTGTTTTTACAGATTTTTAAATTAGGGCTGTCGGACAATTGTGTCCAAAATTGGATGATCGTGTTAAGAACAGTAGCCGAACATTATGTTTTGTAATGATTGCAAATTTGGGAACAAAAAGGTATCTTGACAGCATCTATTCTTTGAAATATAGAAAGGCGATTGCTAAATTTAGAGTATTCTCAAGCAGACTCGAAGCTTAAGCAGGTAAATCATATAAAACTATAAGCCAATTCATGATAGAATTTGTTCCATTTATGACCTCCTTAAAGATGAATATCATTGTGTACTTCAATGCTTATTGTATAAAGATCTAAGAGCCAAATATGTAGAGAAATATTTGAGAAAAAGACCAAGTATGTGTACATTTCTAGAACAAATGAATACCCAGAATACTAGAATTTTTAATAATTAAGCTAATTACATTTATAAAGCTTTAAAGCACAGAAATATAGTCCTATGTTCAGTTAACGTGTACATATTTCTGACTGGCCATTTCTTAAACATGAATTTGAATTATATGACATCTGATTTTATCTTCGCAATATTATCCTTAATAATGTAGTTATCTCTTTCTCCCCACTGAGATAGTTTGTGAATGAATGTGCTTATTTCATTTGCATTGATCTGCATCTACATGCATATGCAATTTCGGATCTTACTATGTTTTCTTTATATATTCTATACTATAGATGATGATACCTCGTTTATTGCTCTATCCACCATTGGGCTATTGGAATGAGTAAAGATTCTCCCTCATGTTTGTAAATATTCTACACTTATCCATTGGACAATGCAAGATCCTTATGTCACAAAAGGTTGATCATAAGGTTTTTCTTGATAAAATCTACTCTGGTTTCTAGGATTACGTAAAGATTAAGGACCTTCAGTGAAAGAACAATAACTTGAAAACAATTAAAAATCCTCATTTGGTAGGTATTGCGAGTTCGCGTGTCGGTATGTCTGTACATGTATTAAATCATTTTTTTGCAAATGTTGAACACTGAAGTAAAGAAAATTTGGGAACTGAATTGAGGAATCACCAGAACCATGCCAACTCATTAGCATAGCATGTTCTGTAAAACTGATCTTTTTCTTTTGAAAATTGTTTTACTTTATAAGAAGTATATTTTCGGTTGTCACTTTAACTTGCCGCAATTTTGATGGCACATAATGAGGTGTTTAATACATGTTATAGGGTGTCTATTATCCCGGTGTCTAAACATTAGGGTAACAGCCGTCTTCTTTGTCAAACAAGCTTAGCACAAAAGGAACAATTTTGTAACGCCTAACACGTTGCTCAGATAAAGTGTGCAATTTCGAATATTCATCAATAGACAGACAACCGGTGTAGATTGGTGGAGTTTGAGGATTCGTCAATCGAGAATGCACTCTGACAGAAGATGAAGCAATGCTTTATCTCCCCCCTCTTTCCCCTTTTTTGTCACCGAATATCGTGGAAAACATATTTTGTTGTTTACATCATTGATTTTACTTTCTCAAACTGGTCAATCTATACAAAATGGCACTATTAAAATCAATTAGAGAAGTAGCTATTTATTGGAAGAGAGGAAGAGAGATTTGCAGGTTTTTATCATAGACTATAAAATGAATGGCCTACACACTACTTTGCATATAAAATTCAGGACTCTTGTTATTGGAAGAAGAATTTTGTTTTTGTACTACAAATAATGGACAAATACAAATTAAGAATAATAAGAAGGCAAGTGCATGCATACATCGTTGTATGGTATAAGCTGTCAATACAAACGTCTGTCAACGAATGAAGGTCAAATTTTAGTGTATAAAATCGTACCTTACAAATATGGTATAAATGTGTTATTATGCTCTCCAGATACAAAAGCTTTTGGCATCGTATTTAGATGATATTGTCGTAAGAAAGCACACGAGTTTTAAGTAGCGAGCATCCCACAGTATTATTTGAATAATAATAACAACAATGTTTTGAAACTATGCAAGGTGGCACACTCGTAAGGACTAAGGCATTTATACCATTGTGATTTTCCCTTCATAAAATCCTTAAAAGTTTCACATTTTTCAGAAAATACTGTCTTTAATGTATATATTCCAGGTTACTGCCTAAATAATAGAAGTTAGAAAATACGAACGACGCCTTGCTTTACAGATGCATATATTTCTTTCCTATGCTATCAAATTTATTTTTACAATAATTCTTCGATATCAATGATCTATGGAGTTTAAGGTTGCCATTGATCGTGACAATCGTATTCTCAGTTCAGATAAATGATTCGTGTTCTAATGATATGCTTCGATTACGTTGAATCTCTCCAACAATAATTGCTTATTTGTTTAGCCTGATGTTCGCTGGCACTATATAAGTTTTAAAAACAATCACAGTGCCTCTTTTACGATCGCCTGATTTCCCCATCGTTGTCCTCATATCTAACACTTAAATGTCTATTCGGTTTCTATCAAGCAGATGGGTAATGCATATTAAGATTTTCTGCATGCTTTTGTTGATGCTTTTCAAAAATAATTATACGAACTTACAAGAAGAATGATATTTTTTATCCAAGTAGCATAGCAGTGAAATAAATAGTACCACTCGCTTTTAATTGTGTATTTAAAGTAAACTATAGAACGATCATAGTTCATTGTGTTTAAAATCAAAATCTACTTAAACAATTATTTAAAAAAGTCAGCGCAGCATCGCCACATGGAAATAAATACTATATTGTGATTTAAATTAAAGTTATTTGCAAAGATTAAAGTTAGTGTATCGTCGAAAATGATATCTCATATTATAGTATGTACTTGACAGAGTTTATGACTTAACCTAATAAAGTTTTGTGGTGACTTTGTCTGGATTCTTCATTTTCACTGTTTAAGTTATCATTTATCCCTGAAAATATCTTGCACATGTATTAAAGGCCAGACTTTATGCATGTGTTTGGATGAAGATATCATTAAGTCTTCGGGAAGAAAGAATGTCGGTGTCATGAATGATTGAAATGAATGCCTAAGCAAGGCTCAACCTACCTACCTACCTAGCTAACTAATTACCTCTCTCTCTCTCTCTCTCTCTTTCTCTCTCTCTCTCTCTCTCTCTCTCTCTCTGTTCATATCTATCTATCCCTACCTCTCCCTATTAGCCTCCAGCTCTTTTTATTTTATTTTATTATTTTTTTATGCGCTAAATTAATTACATTTCCAACAGAAGTAGTAATAGGTACCTAATTCCTGGGCCACATATTCTCCTATGTTTCATTTCTTGAAAAGCACCCATCCTCAATTTTATTCTGATAAATCGGCTGACAGTTGGGAACCAGCAAAAAATATTAATTTCTTAAAACAACCGTGGGAAGAACAAGACATAGATAATATTATAAGGAGCATGAAATGTTTAAAGCTTTGAAAGATAACTATTCACAACGAATTATACAAACCTAATCGTAATCTGATGTCTTGGGAAGAATATTTACAGAATCTAGATAATAGAAAAACAAGTTCACATTTCACAGTACATGTATATACATAGTTTTAATATCACAGAACTTTCGTTTGATAGCACTTGAAATTTAGCTAGGGAAAGAAATGGTACATGCTGTTGTAAACTGTTAAAATTACGGGCAATGTGGCAAAGCATTATGTACAGGATCAACATATTTGCACAAGAAAATAGTTGTTTATACTATGTGTATGGTTTGCAACAGCTAACACTTTATCAAGCTAATAAGTATAGCACCATACCCTTCTCCTGCAACTCAATTTAATGCATTAAACATGTTAACTCTCCTTAACAAATCAACATATCAAATGAATTTAACCAGATAAAACTTGCCTACACTGAGAAATTGTTTTTGCTTACAAAAAATTAACATTTTGATAAATACACGTAAAAATAATAACGCAAAACATATTTACGAAAACAATTTTAAAAAATATCTAACACTAATAAAGTGTCAGAGTTGCAGAGGAAAATAATGTCAACGACAATATTAATGTGAATTATTTAGCTTTTACAGATTTTAGTGAAAAGCTCAAATAAATAAAAGAGGTTATATTCAAAGAGTTTTACAACACAATGAATGCACAGCTTGAACAATTTTAAAAAGACATGAAATAAGATGTTTTAAAGTGGTCAGTAATATTGATGTAGTGCAAAGTAGTGTTTACAAAAGAGACAAAAATATGAAACGAATGAGAAAATATTTCAGGAGAGATAGGTGCATTCAAAACTGAATAGATGAACATACTCTCGAATTATATCGTAGCATTGGTATAGCTTAAAACAAACAGAGACATTCAAAACTTAACTGGACACGGAAATGGACACCAAGTGTATTGCATTGGTTGGTATATTGGATCAATGAATACAAAGTAATTTGATTATCAGAAGGTATATTGTTTAATGATTTTCCAATTGTACAGAGAGAGGAGTATCCTGGTGGTATTGAATTAATTACGTATCTAAAATATGGGTTACATATCTTTCAATGAATATCATTACGACCTCTAAGACCCCTAAGTGTTCATCCTCTCAGTGAAGATATTAATTGTATGTTAGATTCTTTTAGAGCCGAAACTTTACCACAGACATTGGTTAACAGTCATGGATTTAAATCGGCTCCATCCGCTTTTGCTGCGTACAGGTTACACATAATAAAGGATTATCAACAATATGTCATTTAGGTCAAAATATATTATATACATTTTGCTTTCAAATTTTATATTACAAATGGTACTAAAATTCGTGATTTATATGCTTGCATATAGGATTAGAGAAAACCAATAAACGTACTTATTTTTCAGTGAGTGTAAAAACATAATAAAATAATGATTTCATTTGAATAAATAAATATAAAAAAGTACTATCTTGAATACGAAAATATTTAATTTTTCGGAACAATATTCTACAAGTTTTATAATACGGTCTGGCAGCAGCAGCAAAATTTGCTATTCGTAAAAACCGCACAATAAATATCTAAGCATCTCTACTAGAATGGCTACAGAAACAGTTTTTATTGGTGGAGCCACAGCTAACAGTATAGCATTTACTGGAAGTTTCTTTGTGTTCAAATTACTTGACCCAGACGAATCTGGTTAGGAAAGAAATAAACACGACAGGGTTGCTAGAAGAGCACACAAAAACACCATAATTCAATGTAAACAGAGCAAATACACTTGATTGCTTTACTCAGAATAAGGTTTAGTGACACAGTAGTTAAAGGTGTTAAAAGTTACGAGTTATAAAACCAACAACGCAGTAGCTAAACAACCTGGATGGTACTTTTTCACTATACGCGTCTACTCACTGGTGATAACAATTATAATGTCAACGATCCGGTAACATTTGAAAAACCAAAAGGCTTCCAAAACTGAATTATTTCTACCAACCTTCTGATAACCAAGTAAAATACGAATACTTTTTTCCTTCCAAGTGTGATAGGTGTGTATGCTGCTTACAATATTTTTTGGTAATGTTTCTTTTTTTGAGCACAATAAATATCTAAGATGACGTACTGTAGATACATAGCCCCTAACAAGCAGTGCAAAATACCACAGGAAGTTAAATAAGTCAGTCCAGCACATCATTATATCACGCATAGCCCAAGCAGCACTACTTTTTAGACAGATAATATAGCTACATGTGAAGCACAAACGATAACAGATTGGATGGTAGCGGTGTTAAATTAGCCCACGTAAAACAAGATATCCAACTATACCTACAAAGAAAACGTCCATGTTCACAAAATTTATATACATTGTGTGTATCTGGTTCAGGTTAACTGTCAAAACAAAAAGATAAAATCAACTCTCTTGCAGGCACGTATGCAGTGTATTTAAAAAATAAGAAAACAATCTGTTGGAAACTGAGTGCACAGACTTTGTCGATTATATAGGTACCACCCGTCAAATTGTTCTGTGGAACAAGTCGTATTATAGAAAGTGATTACTCAAACATGGAAAGATGATTGTGATAGATCCCGATGTAACAGGATGAAGCCGGGTTGGGATTGGATTTAGCAAAGACACCGAATGCAATTGCGTTAATGAGAAATTTATTTATAATGCAATTGAACGATGAATGAATCTGACACTATTGTAACATAATGATACAAGGAAATTATATAGTTCCTAACATGGAACTAATCAGAAATGAAAATTCAACGAGAAAATCAAACAAAGTGTTATTCAGCACCAAGGGTGACCAAAGTATATGATTTATACACAAATACGAATAATGTATCATTTATCCACAAGTAGGACGCATGTATTATGAATATTATGAATTTATCACTCATTTAGCAATATTTAATTATGAATTTATGCTAAGATATCAATGGTGAAATATACCAATTCAAACATTGAACACACACACACACACTCATAATATATATATATATATATATATATATATATATATATATATATATATATATATATATATATATATATACATATATATCGTGGTGTCCAGTTGCCGACCAAGATGTATTTCCTGTCCCACAGCTCTAGTCAATGGTCAAGGAGCCACGACGCATGGCCCGCCCCTCCCAGTCTGTTGAAGGATCCTTCGAGAGCATGTTCATTCAACACAGACCCGCTGGTCACGAAGCCTTGCTCCCTGACTTCGAGAACACCAGTACTCTCTTCCGAGCAAACGTCACCAGACAGCAGCGTACAGGTTATAAGGAACCCCACAGAGTTATACGACTCCACATCACCAAACCATAAAACAGCTAAAAGTATAATAACTGAGCCGTGTATTACATATGGCACGGTTAGGTACGAATGCAATGCTATATGTTACGCATGCGAGCACATGAATTCTTTTCGTTACACATTACATTATTTCATCATTCAATGCATGCAGCGTATAATTAAATTCAATCCGTCTGTTCAGTTATAACAAATGGCTAACTTGAATCAGACTATAGTCTTTCTGATAGCATGGCATTATACGACCTAGGTCTTGACTCTCTGTAACATTTAGAATATAATCTAAAACGTCCAATATATAAAACATATCTGTCATATGAAACGGATAGTAATAAAGAATACAATTTTAAATTTCACATACCTCTATAGCTAGAGATTACTCCCATAAAGTGTTTAGCTTCCTGACAAGACTCGTCGTAATGTGAATGTACATAGAGAATTCGCTCTATAAGTATCCTAGCTGTCATGAATATGCGCAGCTTGAGAACTCGGGGTACTTGGATTTTCAGTGCAGGCAATTTGCACATGCTGCATGGGATGAATCGCACTCAGTATTTCGAAATAACTAGAGCCGAAAAATAAACGACCCTCGGGCAACACCGTACGCGGCAACGAAACCCGAGTTCATTTTCGTTCACCTATATACATTGATAAAAAGTACACACAATTCCGTAACAATACATCCCCCATTTAAAAGTGGAAACACTTTAGAAAATCACGGAATGTGAGCAAAAATACAAACTGAAACGTATTATTTACATTAAAAGAATAACATGGTAAGAAAAAACCCTGCAAATCACACTTTGCTCAAGTAATCGGCCCCTACATTTTCCGACCATCTAATTGCCTCGATCCGGAAACGATATGGCTGCAAAGTCTATGCCCAACGCATCAATCTTGCGTTGGTGACTTTTGCTTTGTTCAAATATATGAGAGGCTGATGGTCCGTTTAAAGGACAAATTCCCTTCCGAAAAGGTACATGTAAAATTTCCCTATACCCCACACCAGTGACAAACACTCCTTTTCGATCATGGAGTAGTTTTGCTCCCTAGGCAGCAATTTCCTACTAGCGTAAACTATGGGTAACTTTACTCCCACTTGCTCCTGTAGCAAAACTGCTCCTAATCCCGTGTCAGACGCATCAGTTCTCAATATGAACGATTTATTTAACTTTAGGATTGGCGCACATATCAATTTTCCCTTAAGATCGTTAAAAGCTCTTTCCTAGCATCAACCCCAAGAAACTTTATTGGGCTGCCGCTTCCTAGTTAAATATGTCAACTGACTAGCTATAGAGGCGAAATTTGGAACGAACTTCCTATAAATCATATGTTTCTTGGTTTCTGGCCTAGAAGCGTCTTTGATCGCTTCAATTTTATCGGGGTTGTGTTTTAGCTGCCCTGATCCACTTACTAGGTGGCCCAAACATTCCAAGTTAGAATATGCAATACTACAATTGGAGGGTCTCGCTGTGAGATTTGCCTTGCGGAGTCTGTCAAACAGATTGACTAATACCCTAACATGCTCTTCCCAGGTATGCGTGTATGCAAGAATATCATTAACGAAACTATCTATGTTGTCCATGCCTTTCAACAGTTTTCGCATAAGACACAGGCAAGACGCACCGGCGTTGACCAAATCGAAAGGCATAACCTTAAACTGGTAAAGATCTTTAGGAGTCGCGAATGCCGTTAATGCGATGGGCACCTAACAATATCCTTTGGTAAGATCTAATTTAGTAATGTATTGGTGCCCTGCCAATTTTGAAAACAAGCCCTCCATGTATGGCATTGGTTATGCATCAAACACGGTAACTTTATTTAATTGACGAAAGTCTATACCAAATCGATTTGTTCCGTCTGTCTTTCTGACTAATACCACGGGGGACGAATGGAATTTGAGGGTTCAATCACTCCCAGGTCTAACATCATACCTTCTTCCTCATCGATCGTCTCCCGTGCATGAAAGGGTATCGGATATTCCTTGAGTGTGATCGGCCGTGAGGTATTTAAGTTTATTTCATGCTTAAGTAATGCAGTATTTCCTGGACTGTCTGTAAATACATATGGATACTTACTTAAAATTTCCCTGACTTACCGACGCTGATCTTCAGGTAATTCTTGGCACGGGCTGACCATTTATATTCCCTCTTTTCCTACACCCATGGAGTACTCAAGGGGTCTAATTGCGGTTCGTCACTCGAATCGTTTTCTATGATCGTAATACATACGACGTTAAGAACGCCTTTGTCAACAGTTTGATCTCCTAAATGAAAATGGTGCCAATCGTACATCCAATATGACTGCCATTACGACTGCCTTAAAACTCTTCTTGTCACTACTCCACCTAAATGGATGATCATTATGACATGGGGTTTTCACCGGTAATTTATCATGCACACATAATACATCAAAGTTAAACTGTATACATAACTTCTCTCTCTCTGTTATTTTTTTGAATATCTGAAAATTGTTAACAGGCACAGACTTTCTATCCTTAAATGCGGAGGTATCTGATTACAATACTGATGGAGAAACATGTTTAGATCAGCAGAACTGTATTGACATGGTAATAATAACAGAGCATGAAGCAGCCTGTTCAGTTTGAGTCGACTGTAATGCGTTTGTTACATAACAAACGTCAGTATATGCTTATATGACTTCAGAAAAGGTGGCAATACTCAACCAAGAGTATGATACGCAAGTGCCCCCAGCATATGATGTACACGTGCTACAATTATGCCCCTCCCCAAAAAAACAATACAACACACATTTGGATGCATATTATGTATATCTGACTCTTTCCTGAAGTATTTGCAAAATATGTCATATTTGTTTCAAATTTATGATGTATTATCTGTTATTATTTAATTTGCATTTATTTCGTTTAAGTTAACAATGCCTTCAAATCCTATGTTTGTAAAAAGAATATTTTCAACAGTATTCGATGCTGAAAATGAAAATATAAATCAGATTAAATTGAAATTATTGAATTTTAGCGAATCGGACTTTAGACTTTTACAATGGAAATATCATGATATTAATATACGGAAAGCATCTGCTTTGTAGCACCGGGTATTCAGTGAGTTTGTGAATACTGTAATGAACCTATGATAATAAAGAGGGGCGGATTTAGAGGAATTCGTAGCGTTCAACCGAACTCATTTTCTAATAAAGTATTAAACTTTTCTATCGACAAAAAACAAAAAAGTAATGTGACCATCATAAGCAAAATGATCCACCGCAGTTTTAAACTCGAACCACACTAGAAAACAAAAAATCATACATTCGCCTGTGAGAAAAATGAGATTCTGATCCAAAACTAATGACTATAGAACGCGAATATCGGAAAAATCTAACACTCCCATTCTTATATACATCCTCTCTTTTTTCCTGAAATTATGGGCTGGAGGAGGTACATAATAAGTTCAGTCAGGGAGAGGAACATGAAGTGTCATATTTTGAGCGTCAATCCATCTGTCGAATGTGTAACTGTATTTATTACCAAATAAAAACATTATTTCTCTTCCATCTTAGGTTTCTTACTGGTATATATATATATCTATATATATATATATATATATATATATATATATATATATATATATATATATACACATACATACATACATACATACATACATACATACATACATACAGAGAAAGAGAGAGAAAGACATCACACTAAATGTGAAAATGTGTTCAAAAAAGGCTTTTCTAATGAATGATGCTTGACCTGCCAGTCGCATTGGTGGTGCTGGTGGTGGTGGTTGATTTCTACGTCGTTAGATTTTCGCGAACTTTTGTGCAAATCAGAGGCACACTCGTGTTTAATGAATCTATCAATAGATTTGTCTCCTGAATTCGTTAACTTCATGATCTAGTGGACATAGCTTTATTGGAACATAGACAATATCTCGCTACGAATACGAAACTTAACATTAAAGTATGACACACCTAACTTATTAAAACGTGGTTATATATATATATATACATATATATATATATATATATATATATATATATATGCATGTATATATATATATATATATATATATATATATATATATAATTCAAATTTGGAATAAACAAGGATTAATCGACAGACGTTTCACAGGACATTTATTTGGTATATACATATGTATGCCAATATGTTTACGGAGTATTCATCCATGAAAATATTATGGCGTTTCAACATATATAATCTTTATTTCTTTCATTAATATCATCTCTCTCCCTTACTCTATCACGCATATAAGCTAGTCCTTGTCTTATTACGACTTATGCTGCATTTGTCGACTCAATTTGTATATTATAACCAATATTAATAATTATCATACATCTTTCAGATAACTTTTATTTGCATGATATTATATTTCTATTGTTTACTGTGTATTACATAGATAATAATTGTACTGCCATCACGGAATTTGTTCATGTGATATATATATATATATATATATATATATATATATATATATATATATATATATATATATATATATATATACTGAAGGGTCAGAAGGCCTAATGGAGTAATACAGTTCTTCTTACACTACTTCCCCCACCCGCACGGCCACACACACATACAGACACATTACCAGCTAACTTCCAACGACTATTTTTAAAGCGAATCTCTTACAAATAATAATAATAATAATAATAATAATAATCATAAAAGATTTGGTAAGTTATAATCATGATACTCTGAGTATACCCAATATTTATATCAATCCATTGGTTAGCATTATCAATTTATTATCAAAGCCTTTCTTTTTTTGTTTTAATTGTTAAACTAGAATTAGAGAGAAAGAGAAAGAGAAATATATTCATTCTAAGGTTAAAAAAGGAAACACATGTACGAACCATAAGTCTGATTTGGTAGTACAATGTTCCTAGATAACTTACCCCATTCATCTATTTTTTACACATGCAATCCGGCATCATGGGTGCCTTGCGCGTATGAACACATGGGTTAGATTATATTTTCTTTTTCTTGCAGCAGCATCTTGAAACACGATTTGTCGTATTAAAAGAGTTCATATTAGTGAGAACTCATTAGCATTTTGCACAAAACTGACCAAATATCATGCTAATGGAAGTTAAAGCTGAAATATAATTCTCCAAATATTAGACTCTACGAAATTAATTCGAATATCAGTTTAATTATTTTTTTTTTGAGGAATGTCCATTTTTCATGCAATGTTTATTGTCGATTTTATTAGTCTCTCCTTTCAGACTGTTATATCACTGTTTTGTGTTATTTTATGTTACTTCTGATTATACACAAAGCATATACAACCCATGTATGGTGATTTCAAAACACACAAAGCTTAAAAAATAATTCTTATTTTTTGATATTTTAAGTTCATAAATGTATACATGTCAGTAAAATTATTTTAGCTGAACATCTGGCATGCAGATCTTTGATTAGTTTTTTTAAGGGAAATATGTTTTCCGTATTTTCGCACACTGCTGCGAGCTAGGTTTTGTCAAAATAGGACACATACAATTATACTTATGCATAAATTAAACGTAATGCAAAACTTCAACATAAATTTAAATTTGGTATGTTAATATGGAAGGTTACTAAGTACATGGGTTGAGATTACTGCAATATTTGGATTATTTTCGTAGTTGTTTAGAATAAAAATACATAATTATGGAATGTCCCCGATTGTACTGTATAATTCCCAACACTTTGTGTATTTTTGTGTGTCTCCGTTCTGATGGTAAAAATTATAATACAGTAATTTTTGGAAATCGACTACAAATCGATTGCAAAACACACAGATGTATCCCAAGCATAGTAAAACCGATCTTCCTCTCCATAATTTTTTTTTAAGATAAAGATGTCCACATTTTTAATGGTAAAACTTTTCTGTCCCCGTTTCGTAGGTTTTAGAAGAATGTGTGTGTTTGTGTGTGTTTTCGTTCCCAGTAACCTGCGCCTGCACGGAAGAACGAATGGTTAGGCAAATTACATTCAAGGCATAGATAAATATAATATAGTGTTAAAATTATAATATTATTCGCGAAATATTTTCATTTTTTTTATTCCTATATTTTACATGTGAAAAATATATGTTTATATTTTCACATGTGAAAATTCAAGATTTTCCAACATGCCATGCGATGCTTGATTGTGTGTGCCTACAAAAGTTATACTTGCGGCAAGAAAAACAAGCAATTTTTGAGGTAAAACATATAAGTGGAAATGGCGTTACCTTTCGAACATGGAAACTATGACTCGACGCCGTTCGCGTCTATATGAAGTTATTACCTTTTATTATCTTGACAATAATGATAAACCCGCTGTAATACATTGCTGAATCGGTTTTGCTTGGTGGTCAGATAGTATCAACTACTTTACAAAAGGTAAAACATATAATTTACTGCAACATATTAAGTCATTCCAATGCTACCGCTCCCTTAAGTCTCGGATATTAATATAATCAGCCTACGAATAGGGTCCAAAGTAAGGTGATTTTTCAACGAAAACGGGGAGCGGGATGGATGTTGGAGGGGTATGGTAAGTTGAAGGGTGAGTTTAATCTTCTAAGCTTCGATTCAGGAGCAAGTTTGGTATATAAGGAAACGAAAATGTTCTTTTCCTGCGTTAAGACTGGATATATTTCATCTTGTGGCACAATGAACGATATTTTTAATAAGTGGTTTTGACACTCGTTAAAGTATCACGTTTTTTAGTAACATAGGAAAAGAAAATATCCTCTCTCTCTCTCTCTCTCTCTCTCTCTCTCTCTCTCTCTCTCTATATATATATATATATATATATATATATATATATATATATATATATATAGTGTCCATGCGGTAGTAAAAAGGAATGTCGAAATGTTAGTAGTATTCAAAAATATTTGAAATAGTTATAGAGATAACATTCAGCTGCTTGTTAATTAGTTGGAAGCTGATCCTGCCTTGAAAAGAAGGAAAGAAGGCATTCGTTATATACCTTTTTTTGTTCTAACTCTAATGCTGAGTGCCGAGTAGATGTTTCGCCAGTTATGTGACTTACTAAAAACATTAAATAATAATCATATTTAACTCTTGGGAAAAATAGTTGGCAAGTCACAAACGTCTTTCTTCATAGATTATTATAAAATTTCATACTAAAGTAGCTTATATTTCCTAATATAATAATTTGTAAAATACATAAAACGAGGTGTTGGTGTTCAATTAACTCAGAATACTTAAGGGTGATGCATAATGAGCGGAAAATGCAGCATCGTTTCATTTAGTGGCAGTATATCATCAAAAAATCACAATTTATTAATCGTCTTTTCATTTTAATTCATGGTTCGTTAGAAACAAAAACTATGGTACTGCAGTCAAAATACTGATGTTCGTGTTTATTTAGGTCACTGGTTTACAATTAGATGTAAGTATTCTCTTGTATCAGTAACAAGAATTGTAGCAGCATGGTGAAAAATAATATATCCCTTGAATGCATTTTGAAGAAAGATTTATTCTCAGACGAATGTATACACGGCAAAATGTTTATTTCTAATGGAGTATTTCAGTCTCAGTAGAAATATAGCAATCCTGATATTTCATCCATTGTAAAGTGAAATAAAATATTTTTATATAAGGGTAAACCAATCGTTTCTCTTGATATTTCATTAGTAATTGATGGGTAACAGTAAATGACCATTATTAGGTCTCAGCGTGTTAACATTTAATGCAGTGTTTATGCAATAAATGTACAGTCCAAGCGACTTTGTTTATGCGTGAATCCGAGTTTAATTAAGAACAAATTAAACAAGCAAGGTAAAAAACAGAGAAGAGAAGCAATTAATACTTTATTATCCATCTATAAAATAGCTTAGTGTAGGATCTAGGAAAATAACAAATATCATATCAATATTTGAACAGCATGCGACGGGAAAATAAGTTCAGTCTAAAATGCAAAGCCCACTTTCTGAACAAACTTCTTGCAGCAGAAAGTATTCATAGCAAATAATATCACAATAACTGTTGGCAATATCTAGTGTTTTATAATACGAAGTGCATATGTTTAAGTACAAAAAGCAGAGCAAAATTCATATTCGTCCTAAATACAATAATACACGTGCTATAAAAAAATATACTTTGACAATAGATCTCGCTAGTTTGTGTTCACAGTTAAAATTTAATTTTCATTTGAAAATTTAAGAATACTTTTGGGAAATCCCTGCTAACTTGGAAAATAGTGTCCAAGATGTAACTCAAATCATCACAGCCTCTCAATAAAGCATTTTAAAAATGCTACTGATATTTATGAAACGATAGGTTTTCTATCATCCTCATTTACGAGAGTAAGAAAGCCCACAATAAGAAATACATAAACAATTCGTTGAGTACGGTGCATGCCTCTTAGCCATTTTTCTTGCACAATTCGGTGATTATACTGTTACTTCATAAATAGCCATGCTATGTCGTGCTTAAAGAGGAAAACAGTATGTCTTTCATTAAAACAATGGCGACATATTTTATTATTTATAATGCATTGACGTCGTTTAAAACGAAAATAGCTTTTGTTGCAAAAACAACCCTAAGTGTCCGCACTATATACTTAACCAAAAATGTTGACACCCAATTCTTAATGTTGAGCTACTTTAGGAAATTGAATTATTCTTGATTGTCCTCGTAACATTTTCAGAAAAAGCAAACCAAATATGGGTTAAATAGTTCTTAAAATTTAAAGATAATGCCTTCAAAGTGAATAACTACTTTGATGGTTTTCTAAACCCTAAAGTTTGTAAGATTTTGTCAGCTATGACTGAAAGTGTATAACAGGTTTGGAATATACTTGTCGGTATTGAAAACATCCTTAAATTGGTTTAAACTATTGAGAGACATATATTTGGTATTAGCTTAGTTTAATCCAAAGGGCTTAGGTGGGGGATTTTTAAACAAATTCAAAGATTCAAATTAGAATATTTAGTAAATTCTACCTCAACGACGTCTTTGCAGCATCATACCATTTCCTGTTCTGTAGCAAATGAAAATGCTAGGGCTCCCATAAACAGGAAAGACTTGAAATTTAAGAATATAGGACATTCAGCTGGTCATAAATGAGGTGGGACTTGGTTTAAAATATATATATAACCCATGCGAACCAAATTACAAGCAATGTTCGTGTCGAAAGAAATCCAAAAAATGATCGAAGGACAAGATGTTCCATTTAATCACACACTCGCGTATGATATGAATCTTGTACCACCGATTTTTTCTGACTCTGCCAGAGTTCGATTATGGTGTTTCTCGTTAGAGAATCCAAAGTAAAAGAGCATAGTCTAGCACAGCAAAAATACTAGATTTCCAGAAAAGAATTACTACATGGTCCAGTTTGCCTTCCCTGACATTATATTTTTCACATATAATTGGCCATTATTATTTATTTTCATTTCATTATATATATATATATATATATATATATATATATATATATATATATATATATATATATATTAGGTCAATTTGGCTATATTGATACTTATATTAATACTACTCTGAGTTGAAGAACATGGTGGACGTGTGCATCGTCAGGAAACTTGTTTATTCTACACTATGCATACTTACTTTTGACCTTTTGGTTTCTCATCACTCTCTAGAGAAAAACAAAAAATGTCTTTGTCTGAAGCAACAAATCTCCACTGATAGCTTCAGTATTATCGGAACTACCATAAAATATGGTTTTTGAACCAATCTCTATAAATACTTACATCAATGGCATTATCAGATATACAACATATACGCTTTGGAATGTTGCTACATATGCTGAACTCACCATAACATTTAATTACTTTACCTGTGATAGAAAATTACTACGAAAACAAAAGTCATGATTCATCCGAAGAACTTTAAACAAAATTAGACCTCTATTCATGTATTCATCTCTGCTTAAGTCTTTTCTATCTTTCAATATACCGTCAATGTGTACATTAATAAGAACATACATTCCTTATAAACATATATATATACAAATTTACATGGCGGTTATATGCGCATGGATACAATGAATACAAACAATGTCTCCGTGCCTAGACATACATCTACATCTTAATTTAAGTCGAAACGGAGTAGGAGATGACACAGGTAAAATAAACATGGAAATACAAAATGCAAAACCAATCAGTTGCTTTTTCACAGCGTTATATCGGGACCATTATTTAACATAATTTAAAGTTTGCTTCTTCGTTATCTTCGTCTCATTATTAACGTAGACGTTCGCTTACAAACTTATTTGCTTGCCCTCTAACGATAGCAATGGCGTTGTGTTGTCAATTCGCTGGCAGGAATTTTGTTCTAGTGATTATATTAGTTACTATGGATAATCACACTTTCCGTCGCATTTAATAGGTCCTGGCTTAAAGACCAATTTATCCTGGCAAATCATTTCCCAGGGTCTGTTTGGAAACAGTGTGTCACATTCAATGAAGAATCTTCCACCCAATGGATGAGACGTCTTACATCGAGGTGGTAGGTTCATACAGATGCTTCCTGAATATATCAATGATGCGATAATAAACTGTATTTGAATGAATCTTTGAAATGCATTTTTTAAAATTAAAGTATAACGTAATGCTTCAAAAAGTCATGATATTACTATAATCGTTTATTCTCTAAGATAACTTAGTATGCATCTTATATATGCATCTTATATATTTCGTGTAGCAAGTCATGGTTTTTTGTATATTGAACCACGTTGAAGAGGATGTATTATTTTTGTGTGAATTAAATTTGAGTCCATTTGTAATTTGTTTACAACTTTGTCGATACTTCGCGTTGTCATGAATCGTATACAGTCATAAATATGTTCCATTGAAATTAGGAATTTAGATGCTTTAAAACTTATTGACTCTTTTATAAAGTCAGTGTATGAATCCATCAAATACTGTCTAATAATATCTTCAATTAATACTTACCAGGAATTACAAATATTGTCAGGTCAGTTTGAAACGGGATCACTGTTTCATTATAGTGTGCGTAGTTGTACCCACAGTAGAAGGTTGTACCGTTGAGGTCACGTGAGATATTAAACTCAGTCCATGTCAGCAAGCATGTGTAGCTGTCGTTGATTTTGTCATTGCGCAAACTGATGTCCTTGCATTCAGAGGTCGTGTTTGGGTTAGGTAGGGAAATATAGATCTTGCGCTTCTTGCAACCAATGTTTTCTACACTGCAAGTCAATGATAGGTTAAACCCTTCTACAAATCCTCCACGGTCTCCACCTTCTTGTATAATAGCAGGCGGTTTCAGAAATGCTAACTCTGAAAATATATTGATTGAAATTATGTATGATATTGGATCAATGCATATGCGCTCTCAAGATATCACAAAGTGTATTATTTGTGGCCCTCACGTGCATCTATATCAATGAGCCATGACCTCACCCCAACAACCATTCTTAGCATAGGTAAATATACAGTATTATTTGCGCATCAAATAATTATTAATAAAACTTGGAAACAATCCTCATTTTCGATCGCATTAAATATTATTTGTTGCTATCGTAGAGAGAGCTGTTCATACTTATTGTGGCAAACTTTTGCGTATAGCAGAGGCATTAAAACAGTTTATAAATTTACTTTATGTCAAATAATAACATCAACGTTCTTGCGATAAATATGTATTGCATATGTTGGCACGGTTCTTCAAAATATTCATAATCAAGGTAATCTCTTGTTCTAATAATATATAGTAAAAAGTAACTAAGTAAATACCGTCTATAAATATCGAGATATTTCGATGAATTCTTCCACTTTTTGTAACCCCCACAACTTGGTATAACCCTTCGTCAGTACACTGTACTCTTGACCATTTGAACAAGACATTCACAAATCCGGAAATCAGGTTTGTTTCAATTGTCAAAAAATCTCTGAAATCTGTTTCATTGGATTCCCCTTCCACTAACTGTGTTGATGCTAACTTGGAAGTTTGGGGACCTGCCTGTGTTATGGTGAGATTCGCCACATCTTTTGTTTCACCAATGCAAAAGCTACATGCTTTTCTGATCCGGTCAATTAGCTTTATTTCCCACATTGGCGGACAAGATTCTAAAGATCCTGAGAGAAAAGAAACATATTTGTTTACAATATATATCGTTGATCGATAATTTACACTCTTCCCCATGGATTTGATATTTTTTATTTCTGCAAACAAAGCAAGGTTTTCACAACAAAACATTAGTGCTGACTATAGCAAAGTTCTATATGATTATGCAATTGAAAAAAGGATTATTTAGGATACTTTTCACTTTTTTAACGGGGCATACATGTTAAGTGTTTTGTGTAAACCATGAAGGAAGTTATGAATTTATTTATAGTGAGTGTTGGTGAATACAAAATAAATCGATTTAGCCAAATGGTGTTACGTCTCTAACGTTGTTATTCGTATAAAGAGTATGAAATACATCACCAGAAAGTACGGAGACAGACAAACGTCCAAATAAGTACGAATATACCAGTCTTATTTCTTTCTTATTTTGTCAGAAGATATTTTGTATTAGTCAAATCAGTATGATACAAAATCTTATTATTTAAATCAGTACATTGCCTAAGTTCATGTTTGGATGAGCTTATCATCCTTTCAGCTAACTTCTTAGTTATTACACATGTATACCTAAAAAATTGTTTTTTGTACACCCTGAGAGCATATACATCAAATAATGTTGACTCTTTGTAACGATATTTAAACAAAACCTACCTATTTCCACATGAATTCCCAAACCACCGACTTTTGGACTAAAACATTGCTTCCATTAATATCGTTATGGCTGTTGAAGAGCACGTTATTACACATACGCCTTAAAATGTACAATAACGTAGATTTAAGGAATGTAACTCTATTCGTTGAGTCCTCATATTTTATTGCTATTATTAGAAAAAAAACTGAATTCCTAACAAATTGTTATTTTACTTTTCTTGGGAAGATACCAAACCAAGTTCATTTTTCCATTTAAATTGCTTGCGAAGACTCGAAGTCATGCTAATTTGTAGAACGAAAGCCCCATGATTGCTATAAGTCCTTGACAATATTTTATAATATGGTGGCATCTGTCCTAATATTAAAGTTTTTTTTTCTTTTTTTTATAACATATTTCAAAGGTAAATAAAAGAAACCGTTTTAAACACAGGAAACATTGCACGCGTTTGGAATTTTCGTTATATGAAACGATCATTAGGTAAAAGATTTTTCGAAAGAAAGACATATATTATTTTTCAGCGCTACTGCTCAATCACAATATAATAAAACCTTGTTTGATATAACAAACGTGGTCATTGTATTATAAGGTAATCGTTATGTATGTGTGAATGGCATTCTGGTGATTGATTAAAATGGTGATTGAGTAAAAATTACATCGATTCTCGTTCTGAATCATTTCTTCTACAACTATTTTGCATTTTAATATAAGAATACCCACCGTGTACAGTAATAGTGATTGTAGCGTTCTGTTCTACACTCTCTGGAAGAATTGAGACTTTGTACATGCCACCGTCGGAGCAAAACACACGTCGGTTTACAAGTTTGAAGATGATAACACCCGAAGCAAAATCAACCACTGACACTATTCTCTCCTCCAGTCCATTTGTCAACGATAAGGGAGTTAAAACATTAGGGTCATTTTTTTCCGGAACTGGTGCATAGGTGCCGTTTACCTCTCGATACCAAGTCACGTTCCACGCGGCATTACCGACACACGCAGAACAGTTTATGAACTCGGTTGCATTCCATTTAAACTCAGCTGTTAGTGGACATGGTGCGACTGGTGCTAAAAGTGGAATATAAGCATACAATGTATTTTTCTAAGTAAAATACATTAGCACTTATTATTATTATTATTATTATTATTATTATTATTATTATTATTATTATTATTATTAAACTATTATTGATTTATTTTTTCAGTCGTTAGTCACATTTGGGAATCATTTCTATAAACATTTAATCATATGCATTTTTATTTCGATATACAATAATTATTTCGTTGTCAAGGCAACATGGATAAAGAGTAAAGTCATTCTAGCTGATCTTGTTGTATTAGATTAGCACTTTCCGCATAGTTACACTATTTTAAGGTGATGAAGCATGGGACTAAAGAAATAATGGTTGTCATCCATATATAAAGGACTGTTAGGCCTTGATAGATAATTATATGAAAAAGTGAGAGGTGATGGAAAGGATTTGCTTCTGTCTCTGACGTCCAATGGAAAGATTTAGTCTCCAAGGTTACATTCACACATGAACATTCCAGTTTAGTATTTTAAAAGTCCGATTGCTCCATCTACCGGATTACAATTATATAGTACATATTATATAATTTAGGCTATGATTACCCGTTACATCAATTTCGAGGTGAACAAAAAGTACTCCAGAGACATTGATGGCGATATATCCATGGTCATGGCACTGTGTTCCCTGTATCTTTATTGTAATGGAAATCAACCCTTCAGATCCTGAAAACATGGCGGATACTCTTTTTGATTCGATACCGATAGTGTTCTGCTTATTAATATTGTCTACTTCCAAAAGTCTTTCGTCCTGATTTCTAACCCTGGTTCTGTGTAAGTCCACATAAATGGTGGAGCGGTTGGGAAGTGTCGGGAGAACATATCTGATCGTAGCATTTTCCTCCATCGATAAGCTGTATTTCAAAGGAAAATTGCAGCCTGAAAAGAAAGTTAAAAATGTTACTAAATATATAATCATGTTATCTCTCTATCTCTCTCTCTCTCTCTCTCTCTCTCTCTCTCTCTCTCTCTCTCACACACACACACACACACAAACGTTTAAAATATAGTTTCATACATGCAAATGCAGACGGACAAACATACAGGCAGAACGCCAAACACAATAGAAGACACATGCAGGCAGATATAGGTCTAAGTGTATTTATAAACTAATAGATGGATAACGTGATAGAGTGATACTTCAATTGATGCATACATAGGCAAATATATGAACGATCGTCAACCTACCTACATACCTCCCTGCATACAAACATCATATATATGAACGCAGCTACTACACAAATAGATAGAACACAACTTTCATAACAGCACTTTATGATGATTTCAACATCTGCCTTCCGTTTCTAATTCGCCATATTTCATTCACATATTTTGTAATAACGCAGATAAGTCATATAGGGAGACATACAGCCAGAGACGGATAGAGAAAGAGTCTTCAGAAACAAATTTAATTCCAAGTCCTATTCTGACTGAGTAGACAAAAACATTAAAACAATGCAACATTCAATTGCAAACTTATAAAAGCAATTAAATATAGTCCCCATTGCTGAGAGTTTTCACAAAGGCAATTAGAGAAGAGACGTCTGTATGTACGATAAATTTTATGTTATAGATCATGAACACTGAACACAACGATGAACACTTTATCAGTGACACATTCATTTCGAATATGTAGCAGGAAAAGTTGTAAACCATCGTTGCGACTAAGTAATACGCATTTTGTATATTCAGTATCTCAAAAATACTTAAAACTATTTCAAACTAGACAAAGTCAAATGTCCAACAAGATATGGAGCCTAGTGCAGAGAATAACTAATCCAATGCAATAGTAATCTTTACTGCTACTGAAATCTGAAATGCGACACTATTTTGCACAATTCGAATTCACTCTGAAAATCGTATATTCAAGTGTACGTATGTTTCAATCCAGACATCTATTATACAGCGTGATTAGATACAATCGTTTCCGAATCTTGTGCAATAATAAGGATGCCAGAAATCACACATATAAGACAATTAACAAGGAGTGCCAGTTTAAACTAACGGTTTGTGTTTTGTGAAAGCTTGTATTCATGCATATGTTTCGTTTTACAAATAATGTTATCATATTGATCAAACCTCTATAGCACAATCAATTGTATGATTTTAACTAGAACTTCTTATACCTTTTTTATATTAAAATCATTTTTGTTTTCCATTTTGTTAAGTCATTGTAAATTCAGTGGTAATTTATTGAGACCACAGCCTTGTCTCGTCTTAATAAAGGTTCTGAAATATTTCAACTATTTTCAATTGTTTTAGAAATTATTTTACATTTTTCTTGTTCTGTACGCAAACCGATGATACTAGTTTTGCGTTGTTTGAAACGTATACAAGATGGAAATCATTATGTGTTTTCGTTAAACATCAGCAACGATAATCATTTGATGTTGACTGATCATAAACTGTTGTACAGCTTTCATATAAATAAAGAACTATTTAGTATTCCACTGAGCAAATATAAATACATTACAAAATAGCAATTAAAGATCCATAATTACCACATAGTATTTTATAGTGTACTCACAAGGTGGGGGTGGGGGTTGTTGAATGCAGACTGAAAATAAAAACAATAGAATGTATGGAAGCTTCGTGAAAAAATACTATATTACGAAAATAGAACTCACGTTATATTTTAGGTACAGACTAAATTGGATTTGTAGCTCTTGTGATCTCTTTACATCGAGATCTTTTTACAACTTTACGATATCTACATAACACTTTCTTCGCTTAATTTACAGAGGGACAAAAGCAATTCATACTTGACATATATTTATGCCAAAATGATGTGTTTGTATATTTTTAATTAGATTAAATAAGATACGTTATGGCAAATAAATTGTTACATACAGTCTTTTGATTATAATAGACAGGGACTGATCTTATAACTATGATGCTAAAATAATTCACTATTGATATTTAATAACATACCTTTCTCATTCAAAATGCCAAACCACGTTAATAGGAACACGCAGAGTGTCGCAAGAACGAGACCAGCCAAGACGGTGATACATAGTTTCATCTTACCATGGATTCTTTTCATTGTTTTAACCTTTTCCTATTTAAAGGTGAAATCATTTTAATAGTATATTGCAAGAAACAGTCCACAGGGTAAAATTAGAATATGCACCTGTAAGAACCACGAGCGAGAATTATAGTTATGCGCATGTTTCAGCGTTTTATTCAAAGACATAATACAGCTTGATCTGTATATTTATGTTTCTTTCTAAAGTGACATAACGTATGGGCTAAAGTGGACAAAACTAAATATTTGCAGCTTGAATACACAACATTATATCGTCAAACATTTTTATATATCTGCAAAAAGGCAAGGTCTACATATACTTTTACAAAGTCTATTGCGCAGACGACCCACACTCTAGCAATATTCATAGCTTAAATCATTAGTTGTGTCATGTCGAAATTCAACTTTCTGACTTATGTATCTGCAGTATAGGCAAAACGAATATTAACAGTGTTGCGACTTTCATCCATTTTGCAAACCAATCATCCAGATAGACGAGATTCAGACAACTGGAGCTGTAATATATGTTGTAAGCAATTATTGGAAGGTTTAATAAATATAGCTTACCTTTGGAATGCAGATTACAACTTTCTTTGTAGGAAGGGGCACTTGAGGTTTTCGCGTCTATATTAAAAAAAATGCATGCCGTAAAGTAGCAACGAATCGTCCAACTTAAACGAAGAATAAACATTTCGACGTTATTATATAGTGTTATTGATAAAAAGCATGGGCAGTTATGTCATTTTGCCACCACGAGCTTCATCTATGACAAGACTAGACGAAGGTTATAAACTTCTCCTGGTCGCAACACTATCCTAGGTTTTAACTTTTAAGTACTTACTACCCCTCTCTGACCCCCAACAAAAGAAAATAATAACGCTTTTATTTCGAGCGTATGCAAGCAGCCAAATAATAGCGGATAGTTTTAGATTTATATACTAATGTATGGATGCATACATTATGTCAAAACAGAGATAATTTAGTATTCCGTTTCTTTACATATCTTCTCTCTGTCAAATGAAAGAGATAAAGTAAATGAATGAAATATTTGTAAAGCTGACTATATTGTATTTAAAGTGTACATATAAAGTACAATATTTATTACATTTTAATAACATAATCCTCGTCATCCTCTTTCTCACCTTCACCCGCCTTGTACTACTAATGCTACTTCTTCGTCTCTAACAACAAGAACAACAACAACATCAAATATTACCGCCACTACTATTACAACAATTACCACTGAATGCATGCTAATGAATGAAGACGTCGATGAGCGTGTTACCATATCATTGTTCTATAAAACAAAAATTAAGAAAATTATCAATGTAACAAAGAAAGTGATATTCACCTTGATGGGACTTCTTGGTTCAACATCAAAAAGCTTGAGATAGCCATGCATGCCAAGGAGGTCACCGTTTTCATTAAAGGTTAGTGATATTTCCTGTAAAGTAAAATGAGAATTTCTTCATTTTGTGCTGAGAGCTTTGAGAACATAAACATTTTGTTTTAGTATTTTATAGGGTCCTTTGAATATCTAGAATTAAAAATTACATAAAAATCGTTTGCATTGTATATATAATTTGCATAATAGTCTGCATAGTTTACCAGCAATGCTTCCATTGGAGAATATTCATGTTTCGTACCATGAAAAGCAATGACTGGAATATTTGTATGTGTTAGTATGGCCCAATCGTTTTAATTTTAGAGACATGTAGATTTTTATATCTTCATCATAGAAAGTAAAGTTTATGAAAATATTTGATGAAAGTCATGACAATGTTGAGGAGAAATAGTTCCATAATGGGTGTGTATAATTCATCACGATTGTCATTTTATCGGAATAATATGTGACTACAGGGTTAGACGTAACTATAAGTGTGACACAAGATCTTTGCAAAGAGGCTTTCTTCTGAAACAATAGTATAGTTTGTGCATAAACCACATCTTACTCATTTTGGCAGTAGAAAGAAGTTGATCGAGATATCTTCCTTCGTCAAAAATTATATAAGTTAAAGAATGATTAAGTACAGATACCACTCACATTATATAAGTAAATAACATTTTACTCAAAACAAGAAAACAACAAAATCCTTTTGCAATCGTTTTCTTTGAATTAGCGACGTTAAACCAATAAGGCTTAATTCACATCTAAATTAAATTTGCATAAGGCCTCAAAGTAAAAATCTAGTTATACTCACATCCTCACTGACGTATTTATTACCAACCTAAAATCAGATAAATATAGACAGTTTAGTATGACTAGGAATGAAAAAAGCTGCATAATCTACCAAGGTCCAGCTTCGCTGTTGCATTCGTATCTATCTATCTATCTAGCTATCTATCTATCTATCTGTCTATCTATCTATCTATCTATCTATCTATCTATCTATCTATCTATCTATCTATCTATCTATATATATATATATATATATATATATATATATATATAGCGAAAGTCTGTATTCAGATGTTGAAGTAAATTCAATGATATAAGCGTATTTCAATATGAAAAATTAAAACTATTTCCTTTTTGAGGAAATTACGATTTTTACGAGCTATTAGGCGTGATTGGTCCTATGTTGTGGCCAAATACCATGCGCGATAATTACTGATCATTATAGCCATATTACCCAGCTTATCATCATCATCATCACCTTCATCATTATCGTCATCGTCGCGGTCATCATCATCGTCGTCGTCGTCTTCGTCGTCGTCATCATCATTGCTAAGTTCTTTAGACTGTTGCAGTAATATTGTTGTCCAAATATGTATTCTTCGTATACTGTTTATTATGATATATAAATAATAAATAATGAAGGAACGAAACAATGAAACCTTGTATTACCAAAAAGTTAATTGCTTCTGAAATCTAATACACACACTTTTAGCAGTGATAGTCTTAGGTTTCATCTATCTAATAATTTCATGCACTATACGACCATAACTAACTTACTCGAGGCAGGGCATGCAAATATCCATCACTTCCATCACGACCCGACTGAAATCATGCAGAACAGATAAAAAGATTTACACAAAAAAACACAATGTAACAATTACATGCAAATATTACAGAATAAAAAAAGAGTCGGAAACTAATTAAAATCTATGTTAACAATTAAGTCGTCAGGGGTATATCTGAAGACGTTTATTCGCATATATTTTGGGCCACTTATAAGATATTCCTGCCAAAAGTCTCTACAAACTTTGGAACTATTGTGTAGCACATCTCTTAAGTTAATACGATTCATACGATTAATTCATTTTAGTATAAAGCCTCGTAATGTATCGTATTTTCAGACTTTATCGATAGGATGATTAGCGTAGTGAATTCTTTGTGCATCAGTGCATGTCTTGAGTCTACAGTCTTGAAAAAATCTAAGTTTGATTTCGAATCTAAAATGGGGGCGATCTTGTTTAATTCTAAAACTTGTATATGTAGCAATAATATTTAAGCAAAACGTAATACTGCATACATCATCTCAGGACAGAGACTGTACATACATGTTAAGTATCACAACCAGATGCAGTATATCAATATATATGTAGCAATCCTAATCTTTAATTACAGTATTTTTTGGTATGACTGGAAGAAGTGTTCAAATAATGATAACCTAAGGTATGATCAATTTTTGTTTCACAAGGAGATAGATGCAAGATAGGGATATGTGTGAGACATTAAAAGGAAACATGAAAATGTTTGTTTCCGTATCGGTGAACAATCTTAATCATATATTAGGCATGATACGTTTCATGATAATTTAATCGACAAACAATTATAAAATCTTGTTAAAGCTGAATACAACTAACGAGTTCGAACATTAAAACACTTAAATTCATTTGATATCACAAATTCTAGAATGCAATTAAATGTTATGAACGACAGAACAACAACAAAAAATTGGCCATGCTTCTTCAGGTGTGATAAAATATGTTAGATCTTGTGGGGGATAATATCTCATATAATAGTTTCTTATTCAAATTGTATGTTCACATACGTTATTTAACAGACCTTCGCCATTTCACTTTCATCAGAATATAATACAAGCAGCACTAACCTTTAACTCCCTCTGGACATTTATCAGTTTTAGTTAGGTAACCAAACTAATGCTTTGCATCCCGAAAATATCCAACATAAATACTTATTCATTTTTTCGAGTCATAGGGCACATAGACTTCTCACGTATTAGTACCAACAATCCTGGCTAATTTGTTGTAACAGTTAGCATTCTCGTTTTATTTATGTTTGTTACTACAATTTGTAATTGCTTATAATAGTTAGATCAGAATTAATATGTCAAAATTTTAGTAGCTGCAGAAAGTTTCCTAAAGCTGTAACAAGACTTTGGCTAGTCATTTATGATCATCTATGATGTATTTTGTACTCAAAATATGAAGCAAAGAAGATTTATCTGAATTTTTTTCTTGTTTGAAATATGAATGGTTCCGGTGATACTTACATTTATTACTTGGCAAACTTCTAAGTATCCGTCTGCGTCATTTGACTGAGAAAAGGAGTAAAAGGAGTATATATATATATATATATATATATATATATATATATATATATATATATATATATATATGGGGTGTTTCCTTGTGTATTTGTGCGTGTGTGCGCTATTATTTATGTGACAATTAAATAAAAAGATATTTGAATAACATTATATAAATATGAATTTGCGTTATCGAGTTTGCGATAAACATAACCTCAGAGGTCATATAAAGTGAAACGTACTCGCGGTTCATATTATTGTGCTTGATGATTATTCTAGTACATATGAAGCGTGTTGCAGTAGATACTACTACTACTACTACTACTAATAATATATATATAATAATAATAATAATAATAATAATAATAATAATTGAGGTATGCTGCAATTATAGATTTCGGATGTCATAGCAAAGTGAAGTTTGTCATTACAATTCGAACTTTGAGTGTTCTTCTGAACTGCATATGTGTACTTACACTGTCGCTGCTGTGGCATATGGCTTGAAACTCCAGGTGAGTAGATCTAGCCTAAACAAATTACAAACTTGCATATAAAATGAAGAATATTTTAATAAAGAAATAAATTAACAAATACATAAACATACACTAACGCATTTGCAAACTCCCAAGACTCATGCAATTAATTTATTCCTTCATTTATTCGTTTTACCGTTATTGTTTGTTATAAAAATGGAATGAAACAGATAGATCGACTAATGCTCATGAAGGGTAAGGGAAATTTGTGGGTTAAATATGAGAGTTCTTAGTCATTACTTAAACTTAACACAGTAAGTGTTACTGTAGTGGGATATGCCCAAGCAAATAAAAGGAAAATACTTTACTCATAATTTTTTAATTCCAGCTCTCTTATATATCACATATTCAGTAATGGACCATTTTTCTTACTACTAAATAAAACACTTCCATATTCCTATACCAATTCTAGAACACCGCTTCCGCAACTCATTAATACAAACATAAACACCATCCTGTTCCTAGACCTTACCACTGGATCATTTTCCTTGGTGCTGGGTTTTACATGTATGTGGGAGAGAACTGTGATATAACATACTACTGAAATACTACCATACTAATATGATACTGAAATCTTACTACTGACATAAAAATGGGTTTATATAATAATATAGTTCTTGCACATCAAAATCACAACACAGAATGAATGGAAATTCAGAACGCAAAATAAAGGATGAAGTGAAGCTACATAATGATCAACTCCTAAATGTTTGGAGAGGTGATAGGGCAATATTCACAATTCAATTTAGAAGCAACACTATCCATTGCAAGATACACTGTGTATGTATTTACAAGTTTGGATAATCTTCATCATTCGAGATCATACAAATGTTGATTTGCCTACTTCAAACATCCAAACATATGTACTGTAATGTCTCAGGAAAGTTGCAGATATACAGATTTTGTTCATTGACGCAAACCTTGAGATAAGTAGTATCAGCCCTGAAAAAAAGATCATCGATGCTGACAGTATGAAGATGGATTAAACTGGGTATTGAATGTAGACAAAGCCTCAAACTTTGTGGAGAAAAAAAAAGATAGATTCAAAACAGCATACTTAATGTATCAAATAACATTGTATGAATCAAACATTTAAATGGCAAAATCTGACATTGTTCTGAAATGGTTCGTAGATTGAAAACAAATCTTGCAAAATTTATATATATATATATATATATATATATATATATATATATATATATATATATATATATATATATATATATACTGTTCTACATGACTAATGTCGGGGAAGGCGTATTTATAATTAGGACGCAATTTGCAGAAGAAGAGGAAGAATATTATTTACTTCACCTATACTAAGATCCCGAACAGGCTATCGCTTCCTCAAGAATCACTCATAGGTGCGAACAAATTAAACGTGACAAAGAGAATAAAAAATATGCTGAATTAGACAGAAGGTTAACTGCACAATCTACATAATCACTGCACAAGCTAACTAGAACGAGATCTCCTTACAGACGGTTCCACTTTATTCACGTGGATGACACATGACAATCAGATATTGTTGACACACAAGCATATCAAATATACAATGCTGAATGCAATTACATCTTGACAGTAATTTCACTTGTTTGTAAGGTTGGCTTTTATCCGGGGGGTGGGGGGTCCTTTCTTTTTGTTTAAATTTATTTTTCTAAATACGCACGGGCTGAAATAGTAAGAATAAAAATTAAAGATGACAGCGCGATGCTTTAACAGGCATCTTTAAACAGAAAAAGCGTAAAGAAATGTGTTTGCTGTTTTATCAACTAATTGAGGGATGCAACACCACTTATCGCGCATCAATAGATCTAAATGCGGTTGAAGCGAATGGGGAACAAAAACAGATCATAAGTATGAATCAAAACATTCGACTATTTACCAACTGGTATATATGGAACACTTCAATTCAAAATTAGCGACGCGGTTATAATATATAACTATAAAATAATATTTTCAAAAGGGCTGCCTTTCCAACAGCACCGAGGAAATATTCGAAATCATGCAAGTAATACTAGGTAATACGGTTGTTACAAAAAACCGGAAGACTTAAATAGAGAGAATACAGAGGGCGTGTTTTACGAGCAAGAGTTATATATTTATGAAAACCAGGATGACTTATACAAGGTTTCAAAAAGGAAAACCAAGAGATTGAAAGGATAGAAGTATGTACTCGCGAAAACAACGGGATATGATGAACCATTTAACAGTTGCGAACCAGCAGAACTCATTATCGAGTTAACATAACTGGTAGATGTTCAATATATAGATAGTAGTATCAAGAAGCATGCAAACTTTGATGTTTGGAAAGAAAACAAGATTCAAAAACGTTAAGATTCAGTAAAAACGGTGCATTGGAAAATTAGGGAGTTCAAGCACGTATGTCATGCACAGTTGTATCGATCAATAGACAAGAGGGGAAAAGAAAACCTCTTTGAAAAATTTCACATTCAACCAATAAAATGGTACACGTGAGAAACATGAAAAAGGAGAGCGCAATTTAGGTTATGTCCAAGATGGGTAATACAAAAATTACAGAAGAAACTAAAAGAGACAACGTGCCAATGTAGGAAGCAAGTACAAATTATATTTAAAAATGGCTAAAATTCAAATACAATGTTAAAGATTGAAAGCTTGACTATGCAATTTGGACAAAATAAAGAGGAATGAAACTCGAATTACCTTGATATAATCATGAAAGCATTTAAACTGCTTTCAAAAACTTTATTCCAGAAAGGTATGCTAGTGAGGAACCTAAATACTCAATCAACTATGCAGTGGTAACATATTTGTGACGAACAATTTCGTCACATCCAAAACTCTCTTAATCACAAAACATAACCGCATATTTAACAAATATCAGTTGAGCTGGGACTAATTTGTATGCTCTCTTGGTGCAGTTAAGATGCAATACTGAAACAAATGGCACCATTTGATGATTAATCCGGATAACCACTCCTCGAGTAGGTTATGAGCAATATATTTCGGAGACGAAATAGCTATAATACCAACAGTCGCAAAATGTCACAAATGCCACAGATTAAAGTTGGTGGAGGCTGTGAACAACGGAAAACTAAATATCAGAGATGCAAAATTGAGTTAAAACAAAAGAGAGTAATACTGTATTACGGTGGACTGAATGAACATGTCATGACGAAAACTAAACCGAAAATTGCAGATGAAAGTGGAAAACAGTAAATAGGTGATCAATGTATTAGCACTATTAAAACCAATTGCATGCACAAATGACAATGTTCGACACCTTTTAGTAGACAAATGGACTACTGGTTGAGAATCTAACCAATACAGCCCCTTACCCTTGTGCAGCAATTCAGTTTAATGCATTAAACTGGTTAACTCACCTTAACAAAGTTAGCATAGCAAATGAATTTGACAAGAGAATAGATGACTGCACTGATACACAAATTTTACATATAAGCAACTTCACACTTTTAACAAATGCACTCCAAAATATCACATTGATGAATCAGTAACAAGATACAAATCACAATGTAACATGACGTTTTGGTAGTATCCGTTAATTTGTTTAGTGTGAATGACAAAATCAAGATGCGGCTTTGCACACTAGCATTTGTTTAAAAAGTATCCCAGAGTTGACAAATTTTGCACTTACTTCTTGACGTGGAACTGCTGTCAGATTGTAAAATATACTTTCCAGATAATGATGCATTCCAATAGGATACCAACACAAATGACTTAAAACAATTTAATTTGATTTGCAGAAGTTTTAAACTTTAATTATGTTACGATTATAAATATCTCATGGGGAAAAATCAAATAAGTATAAATAATAATTATTACTCTACAAGAGAGATGGATGTAACTGTTGAGGAAAAGAAATACTTAGCAGATAAAGCAATTAAAGAGTTGCAATTTTGTTTACACTCGGATGTTACTACTTGTGAAACTACAGCCTGGGTTTCGTACTGCAAAATACTAATGACCTGGCACATAAAGGAATATCTATACTGAATCAAAGAAACAGTCATACGACGGCATCAGGCACCGTTTAAGACCTCATGGAGCTCCTAATACTTGGCCAACAAGGCTACGACACAGACGAGAACGTCTTATTAAAAAGCTAAATTGGACTATTTCGGGGGGAGGTGACAGTATAGTTTTGTTAATAACGTGTTTATGAAAATTTATAGTAGCGTAGGATATAGCAACAATTTACAAAAATCCAATGACTCAATTAAACTGGGGTTACAAGCTACGATTCATAAAGAGTTAACAAAGAAAGGTATTCCAAAGGCTGATAAACAATCCGTGACAGTAAGAAAGCAAAAAAACAAAAGATAACATGTACATGAAAACATGAAGAAAAAGTGAGTAGTAATGTTGTAGACGCCTATGATTGTGATCAATATAGTCGAACAGTCGTATTCCCAGTAAGACAAGTCTCTCTGCGGAGCAACATAAAATCTATAGTGTCTGAAACACAAGCTGTCTCTGACACAGTGACGCGGTGACGTCTAGCTTTTTAGAAACGTCGAAAACTGAAACAATAATTCGCTAAATTATTCAAGTCTTTTCCGAAACATTGTTCAATTGGAGTATGAAGAGTCGGTGGGGCAGAAGTTGTATGAGGTGGTGGATTAGGTTGGGGATTAGTAGGAGGAGGAGTAGGAGGATTGAGGAAGTTGGAGCAGGGAATAACAACACCTTTTACTAATTTTCTATTTGGATATTACTATTGTAGATATTGTCATAGCAGTGGATGTAACTACAGTTGCTTCTGTCCCACTCTGGTTTTTAAATAGTTTCTATTTAACATTGCCCCAAGTGGCAATTTTTACTCTCTTTGGAAATAATATTCCAAGTGGTTTCTCTAGAATTGATCATCACCTGCATTAAGTGTCCAGCTAATTGGGATTATGTGATTTCAAGCCTTTGCAACTCTTCATGTAATACAGAATCTTTGTTTGGGTCTATTTCATTTTAAGTCCTTCAATATACATTTCACAACTTACAATAACAAAAATAGTTTATTCCCCGAGTTTTCGATTGAGGCACACTATACAGATGTAACTAAGTATTTCTTCAGTGAACATGAAAAGCACACGGAAAATAAGCAGCGTTAATGTCGATGGTTTCTTCTGTGACATGCATTTCATGTAGCTTGATTTGAGACGCACTCACGATAACAGATTACAGGGTAGCTGTTTTAATTTAGTCAATGTATAACAAACTACTCACAATTAAACACAAAAGCAAGTGCGTTGGTTCACAAAATGTATATATATTTTGTTTCAACTGGTTAAATTAACATTGAAAATTATCAGCTACAGTCAATTCTCTTTTAAACACCAACAAATGTATTTGAAATAACCCCATAACGTGATCATTTATGGAGAGACTAACGTTGATAAATCTTTGCGAAAACTAAATCTGATAGAGATTGAATGCAAAGTGTGCTTGATCACATAGTTATTATCTGTCCAACTGTTCTGTGTATGTTCCTTTAGCGGAAGATATATGGGTAACTGTACAAAAGTACAACTATGTGATACAATATTTAAGGGAGAAAACACAAGGATATCAAGGTAATGGTAGCAGTGTTTGATGAAAATCGCTAAATTTCAGATGAAACTAAATTAGTGAGTGTTGATATTTTGAAGGAGAATAAAGGAAAAAATACTTTTGATGCGGTTAGAGGTTCCCTTTCAATTCAAGGTCTTGTGATGACCATAGGTGATGTGTTTACATTGCCAACTAAGAAATGCTTATCAACATGCATACAACACGCTACTTTGAATTGTGATGATTTCTAGCGATTGCATGACCTGAGCAAATTAATTTCCTGGCAATTTTAGTTGTGATTGAATAAGCAATTATTGCAGATCTCAAATTGTACATTCGTCTTGAACATCCATTTTACTTTTCCATTTATGAACTTTTTGTCATCGTTATCAGTACTGTATGAGTAGAGATGTGCTATTAAGCCACATAATTTTCTTAGTAGTCCGGAAATAAGCTCATTATTTAAAGCTCACGGATCTTTCATTTTGGATTATTAAACAAAATTCTTTGGAATAGTCACTTGTGTCATCAAACTAGATGTTGTATCCTACATTCCTACAAGTCACTTTTCTTTTTTTTTCTTTTTCTAAAGGACATTAATGCAGTTATAATCTGTATCCGTTCGCAATAGTCTAGTGCTGTCACGGTATTTGCTTTTCAGTTTGGTGGAGTAGATTTCATTCATAATTTATACATGAGACATTTGGATAGCTATAGCACAGTAATTCACCGTATATAGGATTGGTTACTGTGCTCTTTTTGTTTCTGGGACTAGCTGGTACCAGTTCATACTCTATCAGGTCTCCTGAAAAAAAGATACATATTTGTGGCACTTTTTACCTAGATATATTTTCCCCCTTGTCATCTTCTGGAGATTTTCCATATGCTTACACAACGCTGAATTATTAGTGATCTTTAATAAGTCCTTTTCGAACTCAGTCGTAGCTTTTTATTTCAAACTTGCATTGAGCTCTATGTATGTCTTTAGCCAAGATGAATGGTCAAACAAACTTTTTTCATTATTAAACCCTATTTATTGTAAAGCTTTTCGTATCTGTAACGAATGACATACTTGATTTTGTTTTTCAATTAGTTGTAATATGGATGGTTTAGTCCCTTGAAATTATTTACCAGCTGCGTTTGGAAATTTAATAAATCATTTTCTTCTAGTACACTTGTATTCGGAGCAAGTAGACAGTCTTTGAATGGGTCTTGTAAGTGTGCTGATATCTCCAGGCTACCTTTTAATATCCACCCTGTTTCATGAACATCAGGAATGTTTTACAACTTTTGTCTAACCAATTAATTTGTTCATCACTTGCCTATCTGCAGTGTTTACCCGGACATGTATTGGCTCATTGGTATATACATTGCTGGTGTCAAAATGCATGATATATGATCTTGACATTGACATCTCGAAGTAAACCTTACATTTTATCTTTACATCATCAGCACCATTTTAGTTAGTTGCCTTGGTGTATCAATGTGGGATCACATTTAAGCTTACTTTGAATCATCACAAACATGTTATAGTATGCCAGAAGTTTAAGTTTTATACCTGATTATCCTAAGCTTTAGTCATGATCTAAACCGAATGCACTGTAATAGTGCATTAGGTCATGTTTGTAATGTGTTAAACATGCATTACTGTACTCTCCAAAACTGTCGCACAACATTAGTGTATCATTTTCGACGTAGTAGTCGTGAAGATCACCTAGTTTGTTCAATTTGAAATGTGACATCACATCGTCGACAAACTGGCAATAGTTATCTGATATGTTAGAGTCACTCAGACGTGATGAAAATGTGTTGATCGATGGTAAATTTAAGTTTATCGAAACTAAATCCGTATAGTTTTATGGGTACATGTTTTTCCTCAGAATTGTAGGCTTCATAGCACCAATTGTCATCAGTTAAATCCGTAGCTAACTACTGTAGAGGTTGCCCCTATGAACCTAAGGTTATATACAAATAGTATCGTTCTTTAACTGGTGTGTACTAATCATCTTTCACTGATCTTTCTACTATAATGAAATCCTAAAATATACGGATTTCTTATATTTACTTGTCTGTGTTTTACCTCATGAACATTGTTATTTTCTCACAAGTGTCTTGATAAACATATGAGTGTCAGAAACTGACACGTTATGAAAGAATAGTGGGACGTTTTTCGTGTATCTAAACTGTAAATACCAGCTTCTATGTGTAGGACCTCTATACGTTCCTATTAAGCCATCGTGATCAATATCATTCTATTGTAGCTTTTCTGTCTGACTAATGTGGCATGTACTTGATAAGTTAAAATGTTTATCGTCTTCATCAGTAAATATGATAGGATATCCTTCCCAGGGAAGTATATAACGTCTGTATACAGACAGCATATTAGTCAACTGTTTTCAGCAACATTTGTTAATTGAACTGAGGTACACTCAAAAGTCCAACCTTATGTTCTTGGTTGCTTTTCACATCCAGCTTTGTTGTTGTTTCAGGGAATACCTTGCTTTTGGCAATAAGTCTCCGAGGTCCAGGATCTACTGCTTTGATTTGCAGTATCATTACAATTTTCTGGTGGTTTTGTTCTTTATATAGTAGTAAGACAGACAAGTATTCCAGTAGTATTGGGTCTAGGAATATAGGATGTTTTATGTTGTAGTAAGGAAGTCGACCAACAATGATGGTGCTTTTTTGTTGTGTTATGAGGTAGTAAGAAAATGGTTTATCAATAAGTATTTAAGATATGACAGAGCTGGTATTTAATTAACCAGTCAATAATATTGTTATATACGTATTGCTTGGGCACAGTCCACGCCAAAATATGTCTTCTAATTTCAAATATAATTAATGACCCAACATTCTCACATATGATCTACTGAAATTACTACGCATTCCCCACGCACGTATTCTTTCACTTAAAAATACAGAAATGAATATGTGATCATACTTTGGTAGAGCATAACCAAGCCACAATATGTCTTAAAGTTTCTGAGGCGTAACTTATAGCTGACAGAGTATACTATAAACTGACTGTTATTGACAGTAACTTTCTTTTCACTGTGCAAGTGAAAATAAAAAAAAAGTGTATTCCCCCTCCCCCTCCAAAAAAAAAAAACAAAGAAGTGAGTGTTGTGTTTCAAACAAATTTTAATTAAGAACGAAGACATTCGAAATAATAATTCGGGAAGCGAAGATAATAGTGTCTGGTACGTAATGAGAATTGCGGTCATCAGGGTTTATTCCTTCCGAGATAAATAAGCTTGATATTCATTATATATTTCCACGGGAAGCGTAGGATATACTCTTTCCGAAATAGTATACGACTTGAATTGAATGCATGACTTCATACAGCCTTATATCATTCAAACACATTAATGATAGCACACCGCACCCCTTTGAGAAATGTTCCATCAACTGTAATATATTTTATAAGTGTTCGTAGATTAGATGGTCAAAAGTATTGGCTAAGATACATTTGTTCTGAGTAAAATCATGTTCATTTACCTTAACACAAAAACAGAAACGCACAGAAAAAATTCAATCACTGAAAGGATTTCCAGCTCGGAGGCACAGTTAAGTCATATTCATATGGTGCCTCAGTCAAAGTTAACCCCACCGTCACGTGACAGTTTTGCTTCTTATTCTATCTTTTTCGACTTTGAGTTATGTGGTAAGTGTAATATTTATATCACTATGATTCCGATCTGTTGATTCATAAAGATCGCTGCAGTGACAAGTTCTTAATCGTCTTCGTTAAATTGGAGACAAAGTAAATTTTCTTGTGGATATGCATAGGTTGAAAGATAAATTTAAAGATAAATAAATTGATGAATGGACGGATAGACAGTCAGACACACTGATATATATATATATATATATATATATATATATATATATATATATATATATATGGGATTAGCTAATGAATATAACCGTGTTTTCTTTAAAGATATTCCAGAAGATGTCAAAAAATATTTATAAGTATTATGAGTATCACACTACAGATGATGATACTCACACCATATACATCTGCATAGGATCCACTAGACCATCCTCGATCCGGGTTCTAAAGGAAAAAATAGAATAAAAGGCTTAAAATGCAGAGCCAGTCATAACATGGCAAATGATCATTAGCACGGAATATTTCCTATTCCGCACATATTTTATTTCTGGTAGGATATACTTTTTTCTGACTATGCCACTGATAATTTACCATAGTGTTTGAAAGTGTGAAAATAACAATGTGCTATAGTACAAATGTATTAAGGCTATAATAATATAATGAAGTGACTAATTACTAAGCGTCTTTGCTGAATTGGAGACAGAATGAATTATTGGTATATATGCATCGGCCGATAGATAGACAAATATGGATGGATTGATGGACGGATCTACAGACAACTAGATAGATTGATATCGGATTAGACGGTGTATATGATTGCATTTGATTTAGAGACATTTTAGAAGATATCGAAAGAGATTTACAAGTATTATGAATATCAAATTCTACTTAACGCTACTCACTTCAATTACATCTGCATATGATCTAGTAGATTCTCCACCCTGATTCTAAATGGAAAATATAAATTTTGAAATGCAGAGCCCGTCAAAGCATGGCAAATGACAATTGGCACAGACTCTTTCCTATTCTGCATATATTATGTTTCTTAGCATAAATACTTTTCACTGAATATGCCACGTATGTATTTGCATTTTACCATAGTATTTGAAGGTGTGAGATAAAAGTTCTGAATAATGCGCAGAAATCCGAAGCTATGAAGGCTTGATGTATATATATATATATATATATATATATATATATATATATATATATATATATATATATAAACTCGCAATGAACAGTGCAAAAATATATTTAAAATAGCCCTAGCGCTTTTGACTCTCAATGAGTCATTGTCGAATGGAATTATAAAAATAGTCAAGGCTTGCAATAAACACAAAAGAAAGTGTTGAATTTACAAAATTTTACATGGCTATGGTCAATAGAAGCATTGTTTGAAAATTGTATATATATATATATATATATATATATATATATATATATATATATATATATATATATATATATATATACATACATACATATACATATACCATGACCATTGATTTGGCCTTCGAGATATACAACGTGCATGTCATTATTTCTGTGGAAATCGACGGAGTATGCTGTCTCAGTGTTCTGAAGTGATCGTTTCAAAATAGAAGGTAAGTAACTATATTATATTCCTTGAAGAAAGAAGGAGGAAAAGACCCAAATTGGATATAATTTTTCTCGTTTCGAGATATTTGACTTTTACAAGACTTTTAATTACAAGGTGTGTGAAATATGGTTGAATGATGCTCACAATTGTGGAATTTGAAGTGAAGCTTCCGTAGTCTGAGGTACGTGATTCTTCCCTTTTAAAGATCTGAAAACGAAAGGGGAAATAAACATTTGTGTAAAATAAACCGATACGTTTACAATATGTATTGATAGTGTGCTTTTAACATGAATTGACATCATTAAAATAGTATACAACTGTTTTAATGAATTAAAATAAACGTATTTATAATTTTTATGTAAATACTCTTGTATGAATGTTGTTAAGATCAATTGACTATATAGCACTCGTTTATCTGTATTATTATTTGTGTACCAAGGGACTGCGTTGTAGTATGTTCTGTCGTTTCAAACAAGTGTCAGTCATATCCGTAATTTAGTGCGTTGTTTCCATTTTGGCTTTATGTATCTACGAGTAATGCCGATTATTCCCTTCTTTTTTTAAAAAGCCATCGCCACTATTCATTGTGATGAAAAAACAGTAATTTCAGCTCATTAATTTTTTTTCATCGCCTGTAGAAAAGTTACTTTTATACAATGAAGAATCAAAGAAACACGGGTACAATTTATCAAAAGCGTACACATATGATGCAGAACGAAAACGTTTGTTACGAAAAGTACACAGCTTACCCATTTTCTACGACAGCTTACATTCGCCTTCCCATCAGAGGCACCAGCAGATTCATCTGGTATCTACATGAATAACAGTGAGATCATGATGCTAATTGCATCGTAGTGTTATACAGTTATCACCTAAATGCAAGTGGCAGTGGGGCATTACCGGTACACAAATATATATGTGACTCAAGACAATAAATAAGGAAAATTCACGGATATGCGTTTGGTCTTTCAGATTCTTAAACTTCTAAAATATGCAGGAATTATTGAGGCGGCTTACATAACACCTTGTGAGTTTATATGCAAATACTCAAGAAAAAGTAAGACACGATACAATATTAAGTAAGACATCAAGTAAACCGTTGTATTTCTCTTAAGCATATTATTGTTAAATTCCCACAAAAACGCTTGCCGTGTCACACTCGCTATGAAAGAGGCCTGATGAAAGTGATTGACACTGCACCTGATGTTAGCTTTTAACATATGATCGATGATTTTACAACATTAATTTTAGGTTCAAATTCCATTCTGAGTACAGGCTGTGGGAGGGGTTCAATCAAATACATGAACTATTTAGGTGGCAGTCTTATCTTAACCCTTTTTGCGATGAGCTTCGTTAATCTTGTTTGAAGGCCTTGATAACGCTAATAAACAGAGTATAACATACGTTGGTTTGTTATGTCTGTATTGGCACAAAGTAGCAGTAATATATATCTTACTCGTTGCAATTTTGAGTGGGGTAAACATGTAAAGATTAAACTCTTGGAGAACCCGTCGGTTTACTCATTTATTCTGATTACCGATCAAATGCGCGTATAAGTCGTATCTAACTGCAGAGGCTGAGATCTGCCATTGCATATAGTGCAGGTATATATGTATGTATGTAGAATGTTAGGAATAATCAGTAGAACAAACAACATAGAGCATGGTCTAATGGTGCATTATGCGACTGCAGATCATCGTTTATGTTCCTTCCAGTTTTACCCTACTTATAAGCGAGTATAGACGGTATGGAAGACAAACAATGTATACCTCTCAAGCATGAAATTCTTAGTGATTCAACACACACAGTATGTTTTGAGCTTTAGAATTATTATGCAAATGATTCATTTAACTATCTTTGTTTTGTAGTTGTTTTGTTTCACATCACAACATTTGTGAAATAATAAAACCTACCTTGTTTAGTTGCATTCCAAAATATGCGCCTATTCGGAACGTGTTACAACGTTGTTTACCTTCATATTATCACTGCCTGATTTGACTATCTGTAATTATATCAAAATATGAGCAGATATTTAATGATAATAATAATAATAATAATAATAATAATAATTATTATTATTTTTATTATTATTATTATTATTATTATTATTATTAATTGTATTATTATTATTATTATTATTATTATTATTCACTTTAACGCGAGTTAGAGTGAAACAATTTAACTTAATGTGGCATTCTAAAGAACAATGATATTATCTGCGACGAAAAAAGCACATAAATGACAAAATTTCCATAAGTTGGGGAGGGGGGTGTTTTGGTCCTCATAGACTTTATATATATATATATATATAATTTCTCGTATACCATTAATCCGTGCATAAAGGAATATATTAACAACTAAAGTTCGGTATGAAATGCAAAGACCATCTAGCATGACAACTGTGTCGTGTAGGCTGATAGTCGTGTAATATTGGTAATATGGTATACGTACCCCAAGTTGTACGGAAAAAAGTTAAATAACATATGGATTACAAAGATATACCCATTCCACACATTTTAGACCACTATTACAATATTGCACATGATATACTTGACAGACATGATCACATTCGGAGGTATCAATAAACTCCTTATGACGCTACATCACTTGAATAAAGCCGTATATACGATAGTAAGGACTGTCACACGTATATATATATATATATATATATATATATATATATATATATATATATATATATATATATATATACATATATCACAACTCACAAGGCAAATAACCGGGGTTTTTTTTCTTCCCAAAGAACTAGATCAAAAATATCGTGTTTGTCAGAAAATAATAGATATGGAAGAAAAACTGACAAACAACATGCATCCTGAAGAAAGAGCAACGTTCAACACCGTTCATCACTGCTCATTTAATTGGTTATTTGCTTGTCCCGTTTATGCAAATATCTGCATCAGACATCATGTAGATTCTGTATAGTAATTACGTTTTTGTGTTGTATTCTTGTCTCGTTTGTGTAATCGTCTTTGCATGCATATGATATGCGTTTTGGCAATGTGAACACCATATCTGTTTCTTCCTTGAGTGAGAGAGTGGAGGATTGTCATCAGAGATAACAATCCAATCATTATACTATCAGTTTGGAATAAGACCTGTTGACACGTTAACGAAAGCGATCGAGATAGTTCTGTTCAAGTATTGTCACTTTTGTACCATATACAATTTGTTATTGTTACGATTTAATCGAACATATTATGCTTTATGGCGTTGATGATTCTAAGGTACCTAGAAGCGATAATAATAATAATAATAATAATAATAATAATAATAATAATAATAATAATAATGAGGAGATCGATGACATATAGAAGGAAGTAAAGTAACATAAATTGATGTTTTGTAACAGGGAGATTTTCACCCGTGGAATCTCTAAGCATATATATTTACGATTAAATTGGTCGTCGCAAGCTACGGGAGATAATAGGCTACGCTCCTCTATCATCCAAGGCTGTCTGTGCTGAAATTTCATTGTTTTTCATCAGTACGCATAAACAAAACTAAGTCATCACCAACACAATGTAACAATCACCTACACATCAATGAAAGTCCTCGTTTTATTAATTGATATGTCACTGTGATTGGAACTCGTAAAATAATACAAAATGCAGATTGTTGTAGTCTGTTGTGTTATTCACCATTATCATGCAAATTCCGTGTGCTTGGTTTTTCTCCGCACTAACAAACTTCCAATTGTGGGCATTTAGATTTGTATACACTTTTCAGCAAGGGTCGACTAATAATGTCGTCGAGACTTCTTTCAAACAAAAATTTCGCTTCAGTTAGTTCTTCATTATTATAGAAATGTGTGGACAGTCGCTATTCTCAGGACAGATTACATTATGTATTTCGAGTTTTGAATTTTTAAGAAACAATATCCTATATTTCGTTGACAAGATATATATTTACGCACAAAGACGCATACATACAAACAAACAAAGGGGGATAAAGATTGGAAGAGAGTTACGCCGCCTGTTGCATCAAAACTGTGAAAAATTTCTGTTTCCTACTTCATGAAAAAAGAGCAGAAAAACAATGACACCACCTATGTTAAAAATGTGCGTCATTTGGTATATCATAAAATAAAGTGGCATCTCCTTTCTACTTTACCAAACAATACTATCCTCCAAGAAATCAGATTACATTACTAGCTGAGGTGAAAATAATAACTTGAATTTTCTAGCTGAATTTAGATTTCTCTTTGGATGGAGCTCACCTAATTTCAATCAAGGCACCTTTTTAAGATGACACACAGCATAATGACTCGAGATAATTAACTCAACTAATGGAGAGAACGTTATCAATATACCTTTATCCTAATGCTTTTTTCAAAATAAAGTGATCATTTTATTGGGGAGGCGGGTATTAAAATATGGTTAGTTCTTTTAGTTTAGGCCATTGTCTATCTTAAGAAGACGAATATGGCCGCAACCATTACGGCTTCACCTAAAGCCATTACCACTACTATTATTATATCACCGCCAGCTTAAAATGAACCGCAGTACACCATTGATGGACAATATTGCTGCGTCAGTTGTCTTGGTACGAGGTTGAGATGCGCCATAGTTTCCTGACAAAGAATGTTGTTTTTCTGGTTGGAATCAGTGACAGAAAACATATACAAATAATCGAATGGATGATTATCAGTTATATATATCGTAAACGCTACGTTGAAGTTCAACCTCGAAAAGATATAACCCCTACATGGTATAACATTGTGTATGGTATCATGAGTTTTAGTGTAGTCTAAAAACCATCACATTCTCGCTTGTTACGATTTGAAATGCTAAATACTTTTGCCGTGCTGCATTATGTAGGGGACGTTAGTATCACAAAGGTCTTAAAATACAGCAATCTGTTTCGATGTCTTAAATAATGCTGATGGTATAATCAATGTGCTGTGACTGCTGGCCTACAATACTAACTCTAAAAGCGGAAAGTATCTAATGACGCTGGGTTGATTTACCAATCTGACCTGTGCTTACTAGGTGAATGTGACTGCATAGGGACAACATTTTTAGATATTGCTGCAAAAATATAGAATACAAATACAAACTGACCACGTTGTAATAATATGAAGTTTCATAATCATCCAGGGTATTGCTTAGCCAGCAAAAATGGCAAGCATATAGGAAAAAACAGATACGATGCGAGGTTTATTTCAGGATTGACCAAGAACTATGGATAATCCTTTACTACAAATGCATATATTTAGATTTTTAAGAAAATCCAATCCATTTTAGAATGTCAAAATACATCAGGTCATTTTAAATTGCCTTAGTATTTGTGCTTGTGTTATATCAGCTATACTGAACCATTGAAATTGAACTTATTGAATTAGTACAGGCTTGTTTTAGCGCTGTTCTACCTGGACAATTCGAAAATGATTTATATATTTATGAAGTCATATTGCAGTAATAAAAAGAACAAGAGATTGGCCTATTTTTAATGTCTGTTGGATCACTGGGAAATGACACTGAACTCCCGAGCTCAGTTTACTCTATTACACGGGCAAAAACTTAAAGTTAGCAAAGTGTGTATGGTTGCAATTTGGCTCAAGATAGAAATATGAAACATGCATGTCAAGTAGTCACATGCCAGGTCAAAGATATATATAAAAAAATCCACGCGGCAACTTATAGATACAAGAATGGTGCTGAAAGCCTCATCGTGGTATTTTGTTATCTTAATAAAATCGTTACATGGTATAACAATGCAATAGACATATGAGTGAGATATATCGTTGTTTGTAACAGAGATTGAAATAAATACTTATCCCAAAACACACGCAAGTCATATGTACGTCAAGGAAATGGTGATTGGCCTGCTAACTAAGAGTGCTTAGTTATAATAAGGCTCGAGTAGATGTTGTATTTCAACCCAAAATATGGAGATTATTAATAAAGCGTATAATCAATAAAATCCCACTATTGTTGCCTATGCCAGAAACTTCGCCTCTAGAATACACTGCGTGGTTCCAAAGGAAATACAATGCAGTGTGAGCAAAGGCAGAGGTGTATGATCTATGCATGCCGATAGAGGGAACGTTAAGATCCATTACTCAGTCTAATGTTATATATATATCTTGCAGTTTTGGAACCACTTTAACATATGTGGTTGTATCAAAGCTTTGGATCAAAGCTATTGTATACAATTCCTATCACTCTACAATAAACCATACAGCACCTTTATGAGTAAACATTCACCAATATGACACATTAGATTTGCATTCAAAGGACAAAAGATTGTGGGATTCTTCATTAATGTATGTGCCACTTAAGCTATACATTTTCCTCTGTATTTTGACCTTGGCAGGACAAGAAAAAAAACAAGAAGAGACTTTATTACACTCAGATTGTAAAGTTACCAACATACGAGGTATATAAGAAAAAGACATGAATATAGTGCGTGGTATCATAATATAATGCTTAACAGGTATTAGAAAATTCGGAAAACACACTCTAAGAACCTGCAAATATTTTTCAAGAGTCGTATAATACCTGTATTCATTATTTGATTATATTTATAAACGTTAGTCTTGAAAATGTAGAAATAAGGTATACATTTTTTTGTCTTTCATCATGAAAATAAGGACACGACAGAAGATAGTGATATTCATCACTTATTTTTTGTGACTGACAGAGTGTACAATATCTTTCGTTATAGGAAACATTTGCCCATCTACCAGTTTCAACAGGAAACCTATGATTTGCAGTTTTAAACTTAATTAAGCTTTTAGATATATGTTTTTGGGTAATGAGAAATATATCTTTTCTAAATCCAAACTAGTTTTAAATAACCTGTAATTAAGACCTATATAAGACGTGCTGATGTTAGCTGCACAAGCTTGTCTGTATTGATCTTTAATTCGTAGATCTACAGATTTTATTAACCATTTAACTGACACAAAACTTTGATTTTTCCATAAGTAGCTAAACTCAAAATCATCTAATATAGATTTTACTTCTAGTATACATTGATTGACATAGGAATTATCACAAAAAATATTTGTGTAAGAGATAAGATGCATATCATAAGACATGATTTCTTCTTAAGCACTAACTAATCTAACCCAATGGTTTATCATGCAACTTTTAATGATAATAATTTAGGGTAACCGACCAAGTTCACCTTATACCATATATAGAGGGGTATATTTTTTGACATTCAGTGTACTTCTAAGGAAAGTAAGACGAGTTTCTTCAATTATATCAGATCTAACAAATCCCCTGTATTTTGAACTCGTCTCCAAATACATGCAAGTTCCTCTCCTCATATCACAGGCAGTGCTATACAATTCTGAAACAAATTATATATACAGAAAATGCACATTTGATATTAATGCATTAACAGCACAAAGTAAGGAACGAATAAAGAAGAGAGAAGAGATAAAGCCAAGCGTATTTCTGAGATTAATATTTTTGCCAATGGAGAGGATTTCCTCAGGACGTATACTTTACTGAGCAACTTCAATCTTTTGGATATTGTGTACATCAATGAAACATATTCCACTTAGCAAGCTCGATACTAATGCAAATGAAAAGGCTGATCATAACAAATATTTTTTAAGGGACATACAGACAGACGTACTAAGATAGATGTGCAGAGAGAGAGAGAGAGAGAGAGAGAGAGAGAGAGAGAAATTACCTTCACTCCTTATCACAGCGCCAAATTCAGAATAAGTACCTTGATTGCATTATTTTTAAATCAGTTTCAACTGCAATCCTCACAGTATCCATAGGATATGATGCAGCAAGATAATATAATACAAAGTCTTTATATTAAGCAATGTTATTGATACAGACCTAGAGATCTACTTCCTAGTCTATATGACAAAACCCAGCCCAAACCGGTTCTGATCCAATGCAAAAATACTCATAAATGTGTCGTATACAACAAATTATATTTACGAAACGACATTAAAATTGAATCCACTCCATCAAGTCGTCCTGTCCTGACATTTCTTTCTTTAAAACAAAACAAATGAATTAGCTGCCACCAGCACCAATACGAATCAAAATTTCCTTATCTCAAAGGTTTGAAGGAATCATGCTGTCTGCCTTTGGAGCACCTTTGACCACCTAAGGTAATTGTTTGCACAGGTAAACTACTTTCTGTAGGATCGATATCTCAAAAGTTATGACGTCAATGTTTTGTCGCATTTATGCTATACTGTATGATTAATATATCACTTAAGCTGTTTTTCCGTTTATGTTCATTATCTCCTTAGGTTGGATCAATTTACAAGCAATTATTTTATAATATATGCATTTTTGGAGGTGGGGGTAGAGGGTGGGGAGGTTATTAATTGGTGTTTTTCTCTGCTTAGTCAGATATAGTGTTCGTATATGACCAATTCGGGATCTGTTTTTGGCTGTTGCGATTTGCAAAAATTGTAATATCGTTTAATCATACTAATGTTTATTTTTATAAAATAAATGAGCATCATATTCTGATAAAATAATAAAAATGCGTTATATATTAAAAGGGGACTTTGTTTACATATGTTTCATATGTATTATCATTTCTTAGCAGCTTAACTGCTACCAAAAAAAAGAAGAAATATCTAACGTAATTGTTCAAGCTTTTCATAACTTGTATAAATAGAGAGAATGTATTTTTACTAATTTAGAAATTTTACAATAGCAAGATCAATGTATGAATCAGAGGCATTGAAGAAAAAGCTTAATAACTTATAATTGTTCCTGGCACCATTCACCATTTTTTTTATCTGATCAATTTCAATCTCTTTTGTCTTGAATAAACAAGACATGTGATATGTATACCTTTCATATTTACTGTTTGGTAAGAAAGAAGATAAGGGGTAACAAAATGTCGGCATCCAAGACATACAAAATACTACCTAAAGTGAACCATTATTTTGAGAAAATCACGAGCTTATTCTGACTATTGTTTTGTTTTTAATTGGTGTTAGAAAGTTAACGCTCTTTGTTTTTAACCTTCGCTCGCTTTCTGATAGGCAACATTAGCATAATACCTATGGTTGTCTTTTTCAATGCCGTTACTCGCGGCATGGGTTCGATTCCTGCTTGAAAGGAATTATAACCCTAACCTGTTTGATTATATATCAAGAGGTGTGTTTGTCACTTAGTAAACTTTGGTTTTAAAAACTGACATGATAGATATTTGGTATATATTTGTATTCCTCTTGATAAAAGGTATATGGAAAGAGAGAAGCATGTTGTTAATTAGATCTTTTTATTCTCAACATCTATTCATATTTGGGAACATATCACGCGCGGCTTTTGATTGAACTAATTCGTTGTGCGTATCAAAATATTCGGCTGTTATTAATCGGTCATGCAAAATCAGAACTGTCCTGATATATCGCAATTATAACTGTGCTGTGTGCACAGTTGACTCAAAATGGATCGTTTATGGTAGCCCTGGGGGATAATGTCCCTGTTCCTCGTCATCGAAAACAAATAAAACCAGAACAATACCCGCTGTTTAAAATATTTGACGAATATGTATCGTCTTAGATCTCAGGTTGTGTTACTAACTACGGCTTTTTATTGAAGTTAACTGTAGCGATTCGTATCCAGTTTTTTTTATGGAGCTCGCGATAACTGGGTCTAAATCAAGCATTTTAAGTCGACCAACTTAAATATTCTGTCAACTATCGACTGAACAAGCCAGAATTTGACATTAGACAAAACAGCTAAATGTAGAAAGAGAAAGAAAAAGGAAAGAAAAACTGTTTTAAACCATTCTTTTGACTTGATGTTTTAGTCCAGGTAGAGAGATATGGAATGTTTAACCTTGAATGCCATGTTTTGAGTCAGTAAGCGACTCTTAATGAAATAATTTATCATGTATTTATTAAGCATGTATTTAAAAAACAAAATATACATTATATTCGCCAATTGGAAACCAGAAAGTTAATTACGTTCGTCTAATAATAATAAAAATAATAATAATAATAACGTAGATGATGACAACGATATTAAAATAATGATTATCAATCGTCGACCAAGACATACTACCCAATGTTGTGTGGAAAGGAAATTATGTCTTGCTCCTAAATCTGAGCTATGATTTAAATTTGTATGAAAGCAACTTTCTACTATTACTATTTCTCATACTTCTGCTGCTACTGCTACTACTACTATTATCAATTATGATAGTACTACCATCTATGTTACTAATTTCGGTATTGCAGCAATTACTACTACCATTGGTGCTGCTATTTCAAGTATGGAACTTGCTTTTTCTACTAGACAAATGAACAGCAAATACAAACAAAATCACACTTACCTCTTACAACTTCTATTTATTGCTGATGCTGATATTGCTAGAACATTTTTAATATCAAATTGAAATAATGCGCTTAAATAAAACACATTTCTAAAGACGTATCACCATATGACTGAATTTGAGTCCTAATTTTGCATTTTAGTTTTTAAATTGGGAGACTATTTCAATAGCTAAACAATGTGGTTACATTATTTGTTCTGCAACATGTTACATTAGCTGTTAATATTATTATACTTCATGCTTTTGCTATTACTACTATTACTATAGTCGATATATAAAGAGATAAATAGATATAAAGAAATACAATAAAGTAGTCACTTACTAGAACATGGGAAAAAGCTATCAGTATAGATATATGATATAACCTTTTACTTTAATTTTTATATTTTTTTAAAAATGCATTTTAAATGAGAGGTGTTTAGGTGATACTTTTTTAAAAAATCTCAAACGTTTTACCATATTTGTGAATATAAATAGCATGTGCGTTTTGTGATCATGGTGATCTAGCTTTAGAAGCATGTGTTTTGTTTTTGATCATGAGCAGCCATGCAAATACCCGTGCTACATTCAGTATTCACACTTGTCTGACAAAGGGATTGTTTATTACTACCCTGTGTAAAATTCCCCCCCTGTTCATTCTCGTAAAGAAAATATATTTAAAAAACACCTGCTTTGCAATGTGCGCAATTTGTATCTTCAGTAAATATACATACATTGCCCTTTGCGTTGACAAAACAAGTGTTTTGTTCGAGATATCCGATTACATTGATACGTGTGATTTCTCAATGAAGTTTAGAGGTAATGACTTGAATCCTTCTACTATGCATGGGAGGTGGTTTGGGTGGGCTTAAATGGAGCAGACGAAATGTTGATGAATACGATTTCTTTAAAAAATGCCAGACTTTAACTATATGTCACCTATAAACAAATCATAATAGTCCTACAGAAAGCTTGCAGTTTGATATAAGACAAAGGAGATAATTGCATGACTGTTTTTTCTGGTGTGAAACCCACCCTACCCCAAGCCCACAACCGCTACCAAACAAAATAGGTTGTGAAACATTCTTTAAAACTGATTTCATTGTATAGGTTGATTGTTTACGGGTTGTTAAGCTTGAGTATCAATTTCATGTAATCGGTAAGTAACGCGTCATATCATTTATTATCAGTTACATATTTTTAGCATGTTGTCTCCCATCGTTGACCGGGACGAGTTTAGATACAGTGGAAATCCGATCAAAAAGTTTCGACGAAATTTTATTTTTGGGTCATTTTCCTACAGTTTGTAATAAACCATTCGTGCATTCTAGTCCCTTGACTGTGTTCTGATATTACTGTAATGACGGAAGATATGGCATGAGGCAGATATACATTTGTATTACAATTCAAAGTCAAAAAATGAATGAATGCTAAGTTTAAGCAAAAGAGCATATATGTGCGGGTTTTGTTTTGATTTGGCAATATGCCGAATTGTGGTGATTATACCAGTAAGGAATCTGAGCTACAGAAAGTATAATTACGCAAGGAATTATCTTAACTAATGGAGATAAATTTTAGATATATCATCACGTTGAAGCTTATCCCCCCCCCTCATTTCCCAAAACAAAGAGATTTACCTCCCTTTTTACAACCTATTAGGAATTCCATAAAATAGGCCTGCCCTAATCAGACAAACCCTAAATGTACAAACTGATGCACAAAGTATGAATTTCGAAGAAAATACCATTACGACAACCAACCTAACGTCCAGTTTAAGTTTGTTGCACCAAAGTGGGAAGAACAATCATTTTAAATTTGTTATTCCCACCTAGGTAATTTGATAGACAATATATAGGTTAAGCTGTAATGCTTGAAACGGATTTGGGAAACTTTGGAGTTGATATAGAATGGTAGACCTTTATGTGACCTAGTTGGAATTCCATCGAGTAAGTTAAAAATAGATATAATGAAAGTAAACAGTGAACCTGAGGCCTAAATCTGTTACACTCGATACTTATTTTTCATTGGACTTACGGACAATGTAATTTAAATTAAATGTACAAGATAAATATTTCTTTGTATGAACATTCCTATCCGATCTTTATCAGTCATGTGAAAGCATGAGATAATGGGTAATGAATTAGTCACTAAAAGATGCACGTAAAGGTACATAGGCAACATTTAAAGAAGAGGAATTTGACATAATGTAAACGGTGATAGATGACCCATAACATTAATATGGGCGTCGTTTGAGTTAGTAACTCAGTCCACATATGCACTGAGTGAAAGTGCGATTGACTATGGATAACATATTTGAATATCAATTACAGGGAACCAGTAAATAAAGAACACCAAGAGGATGCTCAGTCAGATCCCATGATTTGTTAACCATGCTAGAATCTTTACGTCTAGATTGTATCAGTCCTCCTTCAAAGGAAAAAAACTGCAGTGTCTCTCAAAGTTTAAGAGTCTCAACTGTGAGGACTGGTCCATGCTTAGGAGATAACTAATGAGGAAAATATAAGGTTGTTGCTTTAGTAGATGGACCTATTCAGACAAAAACTGCCGTGACTCGGTTATAATTATTATCTACATTTGATTATGAATCAATGGATTCCGCTAAACCATTAATGGAATCACATGGCGTACAAGAGAACCACAACATATCATGCAGTAAAAGTTATATGCATGATATATACAAACAGGTGAAAATTATAGCATGACTTTTACCACAGAATATAGTGTTCATAACATTTCAATGTTACAAGGTAGTGGAACGTATCTCGAATGTTGAACTTACTATCACACCACTGTATAATCTAAATAATTGCGAATACAAGTTCAGGGTAAAAGCTCAAGTTTTAGTTTTCAAGTATAACGCCCGAACGAAATCAATATATGCATTCTTCAGCAGCCGCGTTTTTTCATAAAAATTGATACATTGTTATCGTGTTTATCGGGAAATATTATGCGAACCCAAGTTGATTCACTATTCAAAGCCTCTGTGTAATAACAGAAAAAATTACTAAACATAAATTGACAACGTTGAATATGTTTATGTTAAAACCTCTTTAGTTCTGAGAGACCAAATTTAATTAGCAATACATTGGTGCATAGAAAAATAGAGAAAGAGAAGATATAAAAGGAAAAGAAAAACGTATCACATTTCTGCGGTGCTTTACTGTTTATTCTCCTATTTGAAAGTATTTTCTCGACAGAAACTTTTACTATGCACGTTACTAATATATGTTTAACTGGATATAGCCATAAGCCACTATTCAATTTTGCAGAGTTTGCGTTCAACAATGCAATAACACTATTTAACATTTCCAATTTTTTAGAGCGTTACGTATAAATGCATGAAGGACAAATATAATTATAGGTAGGTAAGAATAGTTGTATCCCTCTTTATCTGAATTTTATGTGAGCTCAGATTGGTAGAGCGTTCAGACCCCTCGAACACAAGGGACGTCCCGTTTGATGCCCGTCCTGGCAAGCCCAGATTGACTGAATGTGCGTTTCCTCCTTTGTGAATGAAAGCAATCCATTTCCTATTGGCATGATATAGCCAAGTATGTGTTAAAATGTGCGTTTAAAAACCAACAAAACTACAACACTAAACAAAGTTTATGAGAGAGAGAGAGAGAGAGAGAAGCAGAGAGGACGAGAGCAGAGAGTGAGATGATGAGAGGAGAGTGATGAGAGATAGACACGAGAGAGAGAGAGAGGAATATAAAGATAAATTAACAGAGTCGCAACAGAGACATAAAGAAAGACTATACCTTCACTTCCCACTAGAGCGCCCAAATGCAAGTATCTATATACCCATTACAAACAAACTTGTATATAGGACTAGTTGTTGAAACGGAGACGTCCATGTCATTCGATATCAATCTGGATAACATAAGAATGTTTTACATTGTTCGCGACGAGCATGGATGAATAGAAACAGATGGTAAACACACACCATACTGAGGGTCAACTTCCTAGTCTTGTATTTCAAGATCCTGATGTTAACATCCCTTTACGATATAATACCCAGCGCGCTTTAAACATACATATGAGCTCTTGTTCAACCCAGACTATCTGCGTGTCGCAAAATACTAATTTTTAAAAACAACTGAGAAAATAGTGTCATTAGATATTTTTGTCCCCTATAGCAAAAAACTGTTTTCGTTTGCCTTCCTCAAATGCGCAAGATTATAAATGTAATAGCTGCCTGATGTCTCAAATTACATGAGTTCTCTACCTTACAAAATTTTTATAAACAGAGAGTTATTGAACTCACGTACAATTGATAACCATTTATAACAATTTAAAGATACTCTGATATGAAACCGAGACGGATTCGAAATTCATTTATACATGTTCTACTTTTTTACTCGAGGGGGGGTAGAGGTAAACGGTAGCGAGGAGTAACGAATATAAGAACTTAGATGGTTTATCTTTAATATGTATGAAAGAAGTAGCATTTCTGTAAACATTGTTTCTGTTCCTATTGGGCCTCCACGATATTTGTAACCGCTTTTGAAATCTCTTGGTGTCAAACCTATTGGAAGCTCATCCTCCCAACCCACCACACTAAAAATAAAAAAAAAAA